>VXBP01005041.1:116043-130149 GCA_013400115.1 Rhinopomastus cyanomelas | reverse complement strand
CAAACAACTGCCTTTGGAGGTCTGGACCTCCCTCTGCTCAAATCTAGTCCCAAACAACTGCCTTTGGAGGTCTGGACCTCCCTCTGCTCAAATCTAGACCTAAGCAGCTACCTTTGAAGTGCTAGACCTCAGTGTTCTCCAATCACATACTTTGATTAAGCACCTCGGTGGAAGTCGTAAAAAGAGCTTTTAGAGAAGCAGAGATTTCTTCATCTTAAGGTCTCAGGGGCAAAGAGAAAGGCATGAAGCACTTTCCTCAGGAGAGCTGCATCCCAATCCTTGGGCAGCTACAAGCCAGATGGGACAGATTTCATGCAGAACTCCCGCGTCACAAGTTTTTGCGAAGTCGGTAGCTCTGCACAACTCCACCAATTATTTTCCAAATATAGGTCACAGTAATTGGTTAAAAACACTTCAGCATCTGTAGGGTGAACTATGATCATGTTTTAAACTCAAAAAGGAAAGTGTTTTAAAAACCAAGACATTACATAAGCAAAGAATAAGATTTCTCTTGAACTGAGGGTCACTAATTCGCAAGGGAAAGACAATGGATGGCTCAAGATGTATTCTTCCTGATAAGATTTGGGGATTCATCTCTATGATTAAGACATTTTGCTGCTCTTATATTTTTAATAAAATTATAGGGGGTTTCAGTTCAGTTAGGAAATAATAGTTTAAACCAGAAAGAAACACGTAAACATGTGAAGACTGTAACTCTGAATGGATTAAATACAAAGCATGGAGCAACATATAAAGAGTTGAGGAGGAACTATTGCCCTCTGCTCAAATCTAGTCCCAGACAACTACCTTTGAAGGTCTACACCTGCCCTCTGCTCAAATTTACTCCCAAACAACTACTTTTGAAAGTCTAGACCTGCCCTCTGCTCAAATCCAGTCCCAAACAACTACCTTTGAAGGTCTACACCTGCCCTCTGCTCAAATTTACTCCCAAACAACTACTTTTGAAAGTCTAGACCTGCCCTCTGCTCAAATCCAGTCCCAAACAACTACCTTTGAAGGTCTACACCTGCCCTCCGCAACATATAAAGAATTGAGGAGGAAGTAGCTTAATATTACGTATGAATTTTAAAGAAGACAAGAATGAACCTGCACTTTCTGAGGTGTCTGAAAAGACCAAAGACTCTCAGAATGATTGAGGCTGGAAAAGCCCTCTGAGCTCAGCCAGCCCAGCCCAGGACCTAACATGACCACAGCAGCCAGACCAGGGCACTCAAGGCCACATCCAGTCTGTCCTTCAGCACCTCCAGGGAAGGTGTTGATCATGCTCAGAGCACTGACCTGAGCCCATCTGAGAACATTTCTGGAGCAGGCTGATCTCAGGCAGCAGAAATGACAGCGAAGACCTAGAGATCATGAACTCTGTGAACAAGAAATTCTGCTACAAGATCATATGTCATAACTTGGCAGTGACAGAAGGAGAAAGATGCGGTAGCACTACTCAATCGCTGTCTTGCCATGAGATTCTTACACAACTCAGGAATCAGTAAAGCCTGAAAACGTGATGGATTTTTATTTGTAGCAGAGAGAGAAGAAAACCAGTAGCACTGGCATACAGGCCAGCAGCAAGAGCTCACCTGGAACTCTGTGACACAGGAAACCCGCCTGGATATGTCCCTGGGCACCTTGACCTAGGTGATCCTACTGTGTCGGGGGGATAGGACTAGATCTTTCAAGGTCCTTTCCAATCCCTGATGTTCTGTGATTCTGTGAAATAACTACTAGAATTCAAACTAAGTCCAGAGGAAGACTGCTGAGATGACTTGAAGAAGATAGAAAACATGTGGAACATCTCCCTGCTGAGGAAAGGCTGAGGGAGCTGGGGCTCTTGAGCTGGGAAAAAAGAAGCCTGAGGGGTGACCCCATGAATGTTGATAAACATGGAAAGGGTGGGTGTCAGAAGGATGGAGCCAGGCTCTGCTCAGTGGTGTCTAGGGATAGGACAAGGGGCAGTGGGTGTGAGCTGGAACAGAGGAGGTTCCACATCAATCTGAGAAGGAACTTGTTCCCAGTGAGGGTGCCAGAGCCCTGGAAGGGGCTGCCCAGGGGGGTTGTGGAGCCTCCCTCTCTAAAGACATTTAAAACCCACCTGGACATGTTCCTGCATGACTTGATCTAGGTGATCCTGCTGTGGCAGAGGGATTGGACTAGATGATCTTTTGAGGCCCCTTCCAGTCCCTAATGTTCTGTGATTTAAGAAGGATAAAATGCACTTTTATAATCTTGTTTGGGAAAAACAGGAAGCCACAAGGTATTTTAAAGGATGATTCTTATCCATCTTAAAGGCTTTTTCAAGCCTAAGTGATTGTGATTCTATTTGACAGCACACGGTGACAACAGACCAACTTGTCTTGACCACTCTTCACTCAGCGTGTAGCTGCATCCTCTCACTCTCTGATGCTGAAGGCAGAACAGAAGAGCTCAGAAGATCTCAGGTGAAAAAACCAAACACAGAAGATCTCAGGTGAAAGAACCAAACATCTACTTTTTTTTGCCTTTTTTGTCTGCTTGACTTGATACCTGCAGGCACAAGGTGGTAGTCAACTGCAGTTCAGGTGTTAAAAAGCCTGTACTGACTTCACACAGCTGAATAAAAGATTTATTATCTGGAAGGGATAAATATTGATGAACTTGGCTTCATTCAGCCTGGGTAAATTTCTTTTCTCCTGCAGTTTACCTCAGGTAAAACTCTCCTAAATGTGAGCAGTTTTCATCTGTGAACAGGTAGGTAAGTTTAAAGTAAACACAATCACTTTGATTCACATGTATTATAGTCACAGTATTTCTATGTAAGTTCATTTCTATACAAATAGCAAAACTACTGGTATTGAAACAATACCCTTCCTCACTCCTCCTCCAGATTCCACTTCTCTGCTTCGGTCCCAAGTCCTCCTCAAGTGTCCCAGGGACAACAGGTGGAGGTTATGGTCAGTATCTCTACCTGCTGCTCATAGAATCACAGAGCATTAGGGATTGGAAGGGACCTCAAAGATCATCCAGTCCAGTCCCCCTGACACAGGAGGATCCCCTAGATCCAGACACACAGGAACATGGTCAGGTGAGTTTTAAATGTCTCCAGAGAAGGAGACTCAACAACCCCCCCAGGCAGCCCCATCCAGTGCTGTGTCAACCTCACCATGAAGAAGTTCTTTCTCCTTCCTTATCTTCTGCTCCAGTGAGGGTCCACCATGGGCTGAAGTCCTTTATCCATCAGCATAAAACCAGATCCTTCATGGGCTGCAGGGAAATACCAGCTCCTCCATGGAGTAGCACCTTATCCTCTTTCTCTGACCTTGGGGTGGTCCTGCTGCTTCTCACTCTTCTGTCCTCTCCTCCTTTTACTCCTTTTCAGTGTTTTCTGCAGAGAAAGAGGCAAAGGTACCACCAATTCAGCTAACAAGCTCAGCTGTTTCCTGTGGTGGGACTGTTGGAGGCAGCTGAAAACAGATGGAGCTGCCTGGAACCACCTGTACCCTCACAGAAACCACGGCTGCAGTCCCTCACTGCTGCCAACACCTAGAGTCCATTCAACACTTAATGTGGAGACAACTGTGCACAGAACATTTGTATAGGAGACAGAAACAGGGAAGGGAACGAGCTGGTGCTGGGCTCTTCTCACAGATAATTCAGTGACAGAAGCAGAGGGAAGGGCTTCAAGCTTCAACAGGGGAGGGACAGATTAGACATCAGGAAGAAATTCTTCCTGGAGAGAGTGGTCAGGCACCGGGATGGGTTGGTCAGGCACTGGGATGGGTTGCCCAGGGTGGAGGTTGAGCTCCCATCCTTGGATGAGTTCAAAAGATGCTTAGATGTGGTGTTGGGGGATCTGGTTTAGGGGTGACCTTGTAGAGTAGGGCTGATGGTTGGACTTGATGATCCCAGGGGTCTTTTCCATCCTGAATGATTCTGTAACAACAAGGATAAGAACCCAGGTCTCTTTTTAAGTGCAAAGTGATAAAACCCCCACTCATTTTCCACTCAAGGTGTAGAGATAGTTAGCCCCAAGTCCCAGCTACCTAAAGTTGACATCCATCAGTGAAGCAGTCTGCTTTCACTTTAGGTTTACCTTTGGCTTGTTTCTAAAAGAATAACTTCAGACATTAATCAGAGTGCAGAGCCAGAGCTACGGTATTTTTCCATCGCTGTATTTTTTCCTCCTAGAAACAAAACACAATTATGGATCGTCCTGTTCCTTTCTGAGGAGATATTACGTACGATTATGTAATTTATAGAGCATAATTCAGTTCCCAAGCCTATATCTAAAAAAACAGATATGTATGTGCATTCAAAATGTCTAAAAATATAACCCTAATGTTCTCCTGTTCCCAACACAGCCAAAATGAACACTGTGGTGTTTCTGTCAGGCAGGACACTGCTAATAATCTAAACTCCAGGGGTACCAGCACTTGCTTTAGGGTTGCATCTCTGATGCTACATTGCCCAGTGTTATTCTCATTATGAAAAGTTAATTATTGCATTAATCACGTTCAGAGGGAAAAGCTGGACATTCTACACTGTCCAGCTGAGATTCAGTATGTATCTGGTAAAGCAGGGAAGCTTTCCAGCATGGGGCTGGGAGTGGAATGATGTGAGTTGCAGCTTTTCCTTTCTACACACAATAGAGTGGACTGGATGATCTTCTGAGGTCCCTCCCAACCTCTAATGTTCTGTGATTCTGTGATAGCTGGTGTATGTTACAGAACCACAGAACTGCTGAGGCTGGAAAAGCCCTCTGAGCTCACCCAGCCCGGGCCATAACATCACCCCATCAGCCAGAGCAGGGCACTAAGTGCCACAGCCAGGCTGGCCTTCACCACCAGTGTATGGATCTATTTACTCCTGCTAGCTGCTGCAATGACCTGCTTCTTGGCAATGAATCATCACAATAATAAGGTTTAGAGGTATAAACCTTTAAACAAAGATCACTGAACTACTCAAATTATCTCAAGTTCTCTAGGGACCTTGAAAGATTATCCAGTCCCACCCCCCCTGCCACAGCAGGATCATCTAGATCCAGTGGCACAGGAACACAACCAGGCAACTTGGAAATGTCTCCAGAGAAGGAGACTCCACAGCCCCCCTGGGCAGCCCCTTTCCAGGGCTCTGGCACCCTCACTGGGAACAAGGTCCTTCTCACATTGATGTGGAACCTCCTCTGTTCCAGCTAACACCTAGTGCCCCTTGTCCTGTCATTAGATGTCCCTGAGCAGAGCCTGGCTCCATCCCCTGACACCCACCCCTCACATATTGATCAACATTCATGGGGTCACCCCTCAGTCTCCTTTTTTCCCAGCTCAAGGCCCCAGCTCCCTCAGCCTTTCCTCAGCAGGGAGGTGCTCCCCTCCCTTGCAAAGTTCTGTGATTCTCTGATATACAGGGAGATGGAGGAAGCTCAGAGAAGGAGGAACTCAAACAAAACCACAGTCTGATGTCTTCTACCAAAGCCAAACAAACATAAAAGAAGAAATCATTCAGAACCAAAAAGCCTTCCTACAAGAAGATAAGGAACTAATTAATGGAATCAAAGCACTGCAATGCTTGGGCTTAGTTCTGAACGATAAATATCAGCAATTCTTTACCTTGAGATGAAGTCAGATACCCTTCTGGAGCACACAGCTAAACACTGTCAGCATGCAGAACAAAAGGAACCAAGTGAAATCATTTACTATTTACTCTAACACATGGATTCCCGTGCGACTGGCTCTAGGAGACCCTTCGGCGGCGGGGAGGTCGGACGCGATGATCGTTCGAGGTGCCTTCCAAGCCCCAGGGTTCTGTGACTCTGCCTGCAAAGCAGCAGCAGTGACAACTGGCAGAGGCAGTTCAAACACGTGCTAATAACTCTGCTTTATTTACCAAATGAGACTCTGAGCGCTCCGCTCCTTGGCCTGTCAGCATTTCGTCTGTGATCCCGTCCGAGACATCTAATGTCTTTAAATCTCCACTTTAGAGATATAAAGCATCAAGTCAAAATACATCTAGGCTTTGAATATTTCATGTAGCCATCAGTACATGGGAGATGCACAGAAGCAGAGCTGACAGGAGCAGTTTACTTGAGTCAGAGGAACAAAACTTCTGTCTTAAAAGACATTTTAATGTCTGAGGTGCTCAGAACACTTTAGAAGGAGCGGAGCAGAATTACTGAAGTGAGTGTTTTTAGGTGTGAGGTTTAGCTGTTCATGAGGAGGTTGTCATAACATCATAGAATCATTCAGGTTGGAAAAGACCCCCGGGATCATCGAGTTCAACCATCGACCCTACTCTACAAGGTCACCCCTAACCCAGATCCCCCAACCCTAAGTCTAAGCGACTTTTAAACTCACCCAGGGAAGGTGATGGGTTTTGTGCTATGACACATCCTGCAGGCATGAAGACTACACACCCCTTGGAAGTGAAGTTCTGAATTCATTGGATTTAGGGATTCAGAGAGTATCTGAGTTCACACAGCTTCACCGAATGGACAATCCATTCTACATGAGATGAATGATCAGAGTGAAAACCTTCTCAAGGCAGAGCCAAGCGCTTCTGGAAAAGGGAAATGTCAGGATGTTGATTTCCTGGCTTGATTCAAAACTTAAAATATTATAGTAGCTGAAGAAGTTTTACCTGTGGGAAATTCACCGCACTCCTGCAGCTATAATTCATGGTCTGTGGCTCAGCACTTCAAGTGTGCAGCACCTCTAAGTATAGACCGATCAATGAGTTATGAAATTATCTCCTAGGAGGACAAAAGAATCTTATCAGGTGTCTACACAACACATTTACCAGGAATTGTTTCATCTTCTCTTCTTTCCCAAAGCCTTAGCATATGGAGAGACCGTACGATACATATATAGAGCCATAAAGGTGATGAAGGGAGGGGAGCATCTCCCTGCTGAGGAAAGGATGAGGGAGCTGGGGCTCTTGAGCTGGGAAAAAGGGAGCCTGAGGGGTGACCCCGTGGATGCTGATCAATACGTGAAGGGTGGGTGTCAGGAGGATGGAGCCAGGCTCTGCTCAGGGGCACCCAGGGACAGGACAAGGGGCAGCGGGTGTGAGCTGGAGCAGAGGAGGTTCCACATCAGTGGGAGAAGGACCTTCTTCCCAGGGAGGGTGACAGAGCCCTGGCAGGGACTGCCCAGGGGGTTGTGGAGTCTCCTTCTCTGGAGACGTCTCAAACCCTCCTGGCCATGTTCCTGTGCGACTGGATCTAGGGGATCCTGCTGTGTCAGGGAGATGGGACTGGGTGATCTTTCCAGGTCCCTTCCAATCCTTAATGTTCTGTCATCCTCTGATTCTGTGATCTGTACTAGTCCAGATGCAGACACTCAGCCTCACAGAACCATAGAATCATTAGGGGTTGGAAGGGACCTCAAAAGACCATCCAGTGCCATCCCCCTGCCACGGCAGGATCCCCTAGATCCAGTCACACAGGAACACATCCAGGCATGCCTGCAGTTAACCTCCAGTACTGCCTCCCTCTGCAGCTACTCAAACACCCTACTTGGACAACGACAGTGTAGGTTTGTTTTCCATTATTACCACTGCTACTACTCTCATTTGCTAACCTTACTACATGTATTTTTTACTTACAAAGGGAAGAGAAAGAAACCACTGAGTATCTCTTACTCTGAGCCTGATTTTGGGACTGGATCTAGCGGATCCTGCCGTGTCAGGGGGATTGGACTTGATGATCTTTCGAGGTCCCTTCCAATCCCCAATGTGCTGTGATTCTGCACCTCTGTGATCTCACCAGTGGTAAAAATGAAGAGCATTGCTGCAGCTCAGCCCTGTACTGACCTGAATCATCCTGCTGATGTAACACCCTCCTTCCTCCCTCACGCCTGCTGCAGCCAAACACTTGTTGCTCGGTGTAGCCCTTGAGCCAAAACCAATGCACATTTCATGTACGATGTTAAGTCAGGCAGTCCCCCCTGTGATAGCTAAGTGCCAGAAAAAGATGATCTGCAAAGTGAAGACAAGCACACAGAATTCCTGAGCACTGAATCTGCCAGCAAGACAAATTGTTTTCCCAGTAAGTGCCTAAGAAACCCATTAGTACCGCTTTCGCTCGGAAGCCAAAGGGAGGGAACGCGGCAGAAGAGCAGAGTCTGTTTGTGAAAAGCCTGTGGCAGGCAGTGGCACTGTTGGCACCTGCAGCACCAAGGAGAAACTGAGAAAAAGTGTCTTGGGCACAGAGATAACTAATTCAGCACCGTCACAGGGAGCTGCCTCTGCGGCTGGGCTGGGTCTTGCAAGCACCCGCAGAGAGAGGCGCTGACTCCCGTGAGCTGCACAGCAGCAGCTTCCCTGTGCTCAGGGCTGTACGATACAGCTGGGAAAAAGGAGACTGAGGGGTGACCCCAATAAATATGTGAAGGGCTGGTGTCAGGAGGATGGAGCCAGGCTCTGCTCTGGGGTATCTACTGATAGGACAAGGGGCAGTGGGTGTGAGCTGGAACAGAGGAGGTTCCACATCAGTGTGAGAAGGAACTTCTTCCCAGTGAGGGTGACAAAGCACTAGAAGGGGCTGCCCAGGGGGGTTGTGGAGTCTCCTTCTCTGGAGATGTTTCAAACCTGCCTGGCCATGTTCCTGTGTGACTGGATCTAGGGGATCCTGCTGCGGCAGCGAGACTGGACTGGCTGGTCTTTCAAGGTCCCTTCCAACCCCTCATGCTCTACAACTCTGTGACTCAGAGCTTTTCTCTTCCGTGGGCATCACGCTGTCTAGTGAATGGATGCCAGGATGCACCAACTGCATTTGATTTCACGGGACAACTACCTTTGCTTTATTGATGCCATGAGGCCAGCTCAGAAATGGAAAGTACTAAACAGTGAGAAAAACCCCTGCTCCTCTCTGGTTCATACTTCACAGAGCCTTCACAGTGATTTTACCTGTGGGCAGTCACTGACTTCCTATCTCCTGATGACCTGGATGAGGGGATTGAGTCCATCCTTGGTAAATTCATACATTACATCAAGCTGTGGGGGAGTGTCGGTCTGCTAGAGGGGAGGAAGATGCTGCAGATGAGGACAGGCTGAGGGAGCTGGGGGTGTTCAGCCTGGAGGAGACTCAGGGGGAACTTTCTCCCTCTCTCCTGAAGGGAGGTTGTAGTCAGGTGTGGGTCAGGCTCTTCTCCCAGGCAACCAGCGTCAGGATGAAAGGGCAGGGCTTGAAGCTGCACCAGGGGAGGGTTAGAATCATAGAATCATTACTGATCGGAAGGGACCTCGAAAGATCATCTAGTCCAATCCCCCTGCAACAGCAGGATCACCTAAACCAAGTCACACAGGAACACATCCAGGCGGGTCTTGAACACCTCCAGAGAAGGAGACTCCACAACCCCCCTGGGCAGCCTGTTCCAGTGCTCTGTCACCCTCACCGTGAAAAAGTTCCTTCTCAGGTTGATGTGGAACCTCCTATGTTCCAGCTTACAACCATTGCCCCTTGTCCTATCACTACATGACGTTAGGTTGGATGTTAGGAAGCCCTTCCTGATGGAAAGGGTGATCAGAGCCTGGACTGGGCTGCCCAGGGCAGCGGTGGAGTCCCCATCCCTGGAGGTGGTGAAGGCCAGCCTGGCTGTGGCCCTCAGTGCCCTGCTCCGGCTGATGGAGTGATGTTAGGTCTTGGGCTGGGCTGGATGAGCTCAGAGGGCTTCTCCCACCTCAATAATTCTGTGATGCTGTGATTACTGCTGATACACAGCAGTTAATTAGAACTGAAAACCAAAACCACTAGTTTTTAGATAACTTTCACCTACCTTGAGTATTAACTGCCTTAAATTGTTCTCTATTTTTTTATCTTTTCAAAAAGGTCCTAGAGCACTCGGATAAATAACTTGTGTACAAATTCCATTATCACTGCTGCTGTTTCAGCTGGTTTTGCTGACAGCTAAGAAGGATGTTATAGTGTGTGTTTACATTGAAAAGTTATCTACACATTAAGAGGGCAAGAAAATTCCAATCTCACCCCACGGTTTTTTCTCTCATTAAAAAAAAAATAAATCTCTGGAAGGATCAGGCTTTTTAGAGAATTTAATTTGTTTATTTTCTCATCAGAAGTTTATCACCCAACACAGTTTTTCTAAAGGACTGGAAACCACACTACGAACGCAGTTCCCTAAGTCAGTCACTTCCAGCTTTGTGAAAGGAAGAAAATCCAAAACACTCTGGAAGCATCAAATTCATGGATTTGTTTTTTAACAATTAAGTAAGTGATTGATTAAATTAATTATAGATTTAGTAGTATTGGTAACATGACTATGGTTGTACTAGAGCATTACTCATATTAATCACAGAATCACATAACATGAGGGATTGGAAGGGACATCAAAGACCATCCAGTCCAGTCCCCCTGACACAGCAGGATCCCCTAGATCCAGTCACACAGGAACACATCCAGGTGGGTTTGAAATGTCTCCAGAGAAGGAGACTCCACAACCCCCCTGGACAGCCCCTGCCAGGGCTCTGTCACCCTCACTGGGAACAAGGTCCTTCTCATATTGATTTGGAGCCTCCTCTGTTCCAGCTCACACCCACTGCCCCTTGTCCTATCACTGGGTGCCCCTGAGCAGAGCCTGGCTCCATCCTCCTGACACCCACCCTTCATACATTTATCAACATTAATGGGGTCACACCTCCATCTCCTTTTCTCCAAGCTCAAGAGCCCCAGCTCCCTCAGCCTTGATGCTTACGGGTTGGAAACAAACCTAAAACTGCTTTAAGTAAAATACCTACTAATAGATAGATACCTAGAGAGACGGAAGACTGATAGATACGAAACATCTAACAAGGTCTATAAATACATTTCCATGTGGGGCTGTTTTAGCTGCACTCTGCTTACACTGTTATCGACTATAAACCACTTTATGCATCTATACATACACAGAGAGAATTACTTTGACAACACTTTTTTAATCAGCATCTGTTTTTCCATGACCAAGAAGCAATGGCTTCTCCAGGTGTTATTTCTGCTTCCAGAAACAAGCATGGACATTAAGAGGTGTCGTCAGCCAATGGTCTGTGGAGGAAGGCTCTGCTGCAAGCTCCTCGGTTCTGCAGCCCACCTGACAAAGGACGCTCGGCTGGAAGGATCCACAGTGCCACGCCACCAGACACAAGCTCCTCGGTTCTGCAGCCCACCTGACAAAGGACGCTCGGCTGGAAGGATCCACAGTGCCACGCCACCAGACACAAGCTCCTCGGTTCTGCAGCCCACCTGACAAAGGACGCTCGGCTGGAAGGATCCACAGTGCCACGCCACCAGACACAGCAGGGACCGCCGGCGCAGGAATCCTCCCGGTTGCCTTGTCTGCCACCTAGTGTCAAGCAAGCCGATAGGTTTGAGACTGTCGGGGGGGGTCGTGTTCATTTACTGCTTATTAATTGGATGACAGCTCACATTAGTCATGGGTTAAGGCTGGGCTGGCTGCTAGGTGAACGACAGATGCTCTTCATTAACCCCTCTCCCTTCATAATTGGGAAGGGAAAGACAATAAGGAAGAATCACAGAGTCACAGAGCGTTAGGGATGGGAAGGGACCTCAAAAGATCATCCAGTCCAGTCCCCCTGCCACAGCAGGATCCCCTAGATCCAGTCACACAGGAACATGGCCAGGTGGGTTTGAAACGTCTCCAGAGAAGGAGACTCCACAACCCCCCTGGGCAGCCCCTTCCAGGGCTCCATCACCCTCCCCAGGAAGAAGTTCCTTCTCACATTGATGTGGAACCTCCTCTGTTTCACCTCACACCCGGCGCCCCTTGTGCTATCATTAGGTGACACTGAGAAGTACCTGGCTCCATCCTCCTGTCACCTGCCATCAACATTCATGAGGTCACCCCTCAGGCTGCTTTCTTCCAAGCTCACGAGACCCAGCTCCCTCAGCATTGATATTTATGGGTTGGAAACAAACCTAACACTGCTTTGAGTAAAATCAGAACAATAAAATTAAATAGCTACAGAACACAAACACCAAATCCAAGCTCCCTGAAGTCAGTTCTGCCCCTGAGGGAAACACCTACAAGAATCAAGACAGTATTAAATGTAAAACAAAAGAACATATCAATCCAGCATCTTCTGAAGCTCATGTTTAATATTCCAAAGGAAGAGGTTAAAAAACAACAGGATTTTCATGGCAATTCTGAAATACACAGGTGGACCCCAACGGGCTTGCGGGTGTTTTAAAATCTAAGTGGCCTAATTTTAAGGCTGTTGAGCACTCAAACCTGACTGGCTTCGCAGAATTTATGGATAGCATGTCTGCTTCAGAAGGAAAAACAATGATGTGTGAGAAGGACCTGCAGTGGCAGCTTCTATTTAGTAATTGATGACTCTGGTCTTGGGGTTAATAAGAAACGATCACTTTTAGGGTGCACTGAAAACATTGAACAGTGATTTAAAACCCCAGAACATTAGAGATTGGAAGGGACCTCGAAACATCATCCAGTCCCATCCCCCTGACACAGCAGGATCCTCTAGATCCAGTCACACAGGAACAGGGCCAGGAGGGTTTTAAACATCTCCAGAGAAGGAGACTCCACAACCCCCTGAGCAGCCCCTGCCAGGGCTCTGGCACCCTCACGGGGAACAAGGTCCTTCTCTTCATGGATGTGGAACCTCTTCTGTTCCAGCTCACAGCCAGTGCCCCTTTTTCCTTCTTATACTGGGGACTCCAGAATGGGACAGGTGGGGTCTCACCAGTGCAGAGTAGAGGAGAATCGCCTCCTTTGACTGACTGTCACTGCTAATGACAACGTGAAAACTTTCTAATAAAAATAAATCTAACATGACTAAAATATTTAAACTGATGGGAACTGTCAGGAGGATGGAGCCAGGCTCTGCTCAGGGGCATCTAATGACAGGACAAGGGGTACTGAGTGTGAGCTGGAACATTGGAGGTTCCATATAAATATCAGAAGGACCTTCTTCCCAGTGAGCACTGGAAGGGGCTGCCCAGGGGGGTTGTGGAGTCTCCTTCTCTGGAGATGTTTGAAACCTACCTGGACACGTTCCTGTGTGACTTGGTCTAGGTGATCCTGCTGTGGCAGGAGGATGGGACTGGATGATCTTTCAAGGTCCCTTCCAATCCCCAATGTTCTGTGATTGTGTGATTGTTGTGGTGTGAGGTCCTAGGCTGGAAAAAGACCAGAGGTCTCTCCCAGCCTCCACAGGTCTGTAGTTCTGTGAACAGCTGCTCCTTTGAGGAACACTAAGCACGGAGCGCTGCATTATCAACAAGATAACACTGCGTTCCAAGCAACGTGTAGCCCTCTTAAAGGCAAGTAGGCTTTTAGGAGATTTTATAGCTGTCTGACTTGAAAAAAAAGACCTTAAAATATTCAGTCCCCCTCAGAGGATACAGATATTTCATGTTTAAAGCAGCCATAATGCTGAAGGACTTCAAAAAGATCTCATTCCACCACAGTCTCCGCTTTTTTCTTCGTTGACAATAATTGCAATCGGCCAGTAAAAATTTGTTACCCACAACAAAGCCAGGCACGAGATAAAGACTAGAAGTGTTTCTGCGGGGTTCAAGCACAGGCAGAGCAGTCGCGTGCGCGCTGTTCAAACCGCAGCGACCGAGCCGGCGCTGCATCACGCAATGTTCACGGGAAGGAACGCGTGCGAGCCCGGCTGCAGCGCTCTTCGCCTGACCACAGCGCGCTGGGCCACTTCGCATCGGGCACGGGGCTCTGAGCACCTGCAAAGCCTCACTTTGCCTCAATAGAGTTCCCTCAGCCCAACCAGACCAGAGCTGTGACTCTGCAGCTTTTAGTTCAGGTTTATTTTGGATCTGTACAAATTCCAAGCGTGTGCACGGAGCCATCTGCAACCTCCTGCAAATCACAGAGCATTAGGGATTGGAAGGGACCTTGAGAGAAATCACAGAGCATTAGGGATTGGAAGGGACCTCGAGAGAAATCACAGAGCATTAGGGATTGGAAGGGACCTTGACAGAAATCACAGAGCATTAGGGATTGGAAGGGACCTTGAGAGAAATCACAGAGCATTAGGGATTGGAAGGGACCTCGAGAGAAATCACAGAGCATTAGGGATTGGAAGGGACCTTGACAGAAATCACAGAGCATTAGGGATTGGAAGGGACCT
>VXBP01005041.1:97265-115659 GCA_013400115.1 Rhinopomastus cyanomelas | reverse complement strand
AAATCACAGCATCACAGAACATTAGGGATTGGAAGGGACGTTGAACCATCCATCCAATCCCCCTGCCAGAGCAGTATCCCCTAGATCAAGTCTCACAGGAACATGTCCAGGTGGGTTTTAAACATCTCCAATGAAGGAGACTCCACAACCCCACTGGGCAGCCCCTTCCAGTGGCTTCACAGAGCCTCAAGAATGGCTGTAATTACTGTTGTGAGAGAGCGTGAGGGGCAGTTGTCAGCAGGATGGAGCCAGGCTCTGCTCAGGGGCACCCAGTGACAGGACAAAGGGCAGTGGGTGTGAGCTGGAACAGAGGAGGTTCCACATCAGTCTTAGAAGGACCTTCTCCTCACCAGGTGAGGGTGTCAGAGCCTTGGAAGGGGTTGCCCAGGGGGGTTGTGGAGTCTCCTCTGGAAACGTTTCAAACCCACCTGGCCATGTTCCTGTGTGACTGGATCTAGGGGATCCTGCTGTGGCAGGGGACTGGACTGGATGGTCTTTGGAGGTCCCTTCCAATCCCTGATGCTCTGTGATTCTGTGACTTTTCCTATCCAAACCCCAACAGCGCTGGGTTTTTGAAACGCTACCACGAGGCTCTTCCCAATGAGGAAACAAGGACCCACAATCCTTGTCCTCTGCAGTGAGGACACGAGGGAAGCATTTGTTTAACTGCTCTCCCTCTGAGCCTTTTCTCTTTCCCATTTTAACTACCACTAACAGATGTCTGGATGATCTTCTGAGGTCCCTTCCAATCCCTAACGTTCTGTGACTAATCAGATGAAGTGGATATAGGGGAAGGAAACACGGAGACGTTGTTTTAACAGTTTGCCTCTAAACCAAGAAAGAGAAGTTTCCCAATTAATCTTTAACTAGGAACATGAAAGCGCCGATTTCAAGGCTCAACAATGCTGCAATTACGGAGACACAGGGGGAATGTACTGTGGACACAGTCAGACTTCTCCTCCTAAACATCTCCAGCTCCGGCGGATTTATCAGAGCTCTCCAATTTCACATAATTTATGTGTGCGTGTGAAATCAACATGCGTGTTCTTGACCCACTTCGGAACACAACCGCGAGTGAAATACCGGCCGCATTAATGATTCAAGAGCCCTGCGAAAAATATCGCCTCCAGAGAGACGGCTTGTTCCACTGAAGTTTGAACTATTCTGCTGGGTTTCACTACTTTTCAGATGCACTGAATCGCAGCTGCTCGTTGTGCGGGGCAGTCAGTTGAGAGCTTATCCCTATGCTTTCTTGCACAGAATCACAGAACTTCAGGGATTGGAAGGGACCTCCAAAGATCATCCAGACCAGTCCCCCTGCCACAGCAGGATCCCCTAGATCCAGTCACATGGGAACATGGCCAGGTGGGTTCTAAACATCTCCAGAGAAGGAGACTCCACAACCCCCCTGGGCAGCCCCTTCCAAGGCTTCGTCACTGTCACTCGGTGAGAAGGTCCTCAGATTGCTGTGGAACCTCCTCTGCTCCAGCTCACACCCACTGCCCCTTGTCCTGTCACTGGGTGCCCCTGAGCAGAGCCTGGCTCCATCCTCCTGACACCCACCCTTTACATATTTAACAACATTCATGGGGTCACCCCCAGTCTCCTTTTCTCCAAGCTCAAGAGCCCCAGCTCCCTCAGCCCTTCCTCAGCAGGGAGATGCTCCACTCCCTTCTAATGTGCTGTGATAGAGAGATGGAGAGAGTTCAGAGAAGGAGGAAGTCAAAAGCAGAGTTTGATGTCTCCCTTCATCACCTTTGTGGCTCTGCACTGGACTCTCTTAAGCAGCTCTGTGTCCTTCTTAGCCACCATCAGGTTCTCATCTTGCAGCCAGAGCCATTAATGTGGATCCCTATTCCCATAAAAACAATTACAACATCCAGTGAAAAGTGTGAAAAATTATTGTACAGTGAGGGCAGCGGGTGTCAGCTGGAACAGAGGAGGATCCACATCAATATGAGAAGGACCTTCTTCTCACCCAGGGAGGGTGCCAGAGCCCTGGCAGGGGCTGCCCAGGGGGGTTGTGGAGTCTCCTTCTCTGAAGACATTTAAAACCCACGTGGACATGTTCCTGTGTGAGTGGATTTACGGGATTCTGCTGTGGCAGGGGGATTGGGCTGGATATTTTGAGGTCCCTTCCATTCCTTAATGTTCTGTCATTCTGTGAAAACTGACAGGACTAGCAACATTATCCAGCATGAATTATTTTTGTTATTTATCTATTATTTTTAGATATTTATAGAAATCTAGTTTATTTTCTAAAGGCACTTATTAGCCTGCTACATCACAGATATTTTAATCCACAGTGTTCTTTGGAAGAAGTGTGGATCAAAATAAACTGGAAAACAGGACCTAATTTCTCTTGGAAAACACTAAATGAATGTTGAGCTACTCCTGACACCTTTCCTTTGAGATGTTCTAGCACCTGTCTGTCTTGGAGCAGAGTCTTTGGATTTGGCAGGGGGAACGGGGCTTTGTGGCAAAGACAGAGATTTGGAAAGAAATTCTGACGAGTGTGAAAAAGTCGCAAGCGTGCAAAAACCACCACTCATGCTGCTGAGTACTTGACAATGAGCCAGCAGCGTGCCCAGGTGGCCTGGAAGGCCAAGGGCATCCTGGCTTGGATCAGCACTAGTGTGGCCAGCAGGACCCTCAAGTACTGGGGTCGGGTCTGGGCCCCTCACTTCAAGAAAGAGATGGAGGGGCTGGAACAGGTCCAGAGGAGCAATGAGGCTAGGGAAGGGACTGGAGGGAAAGGTTGATAAGGAGAGGCTGAGGGAGCTGGGGGTGTTCAACCTGGAGGAGACTCAGGGGGGACCGTCTCCCTCTCTCGAACACTCTGGAGGGAGGATGTAGTCAGGTGGAGGTCGGGCTCTTCTCCCAGGCAACCAGCGCCAGGACGAGAAGACAGGGCCTGAAGCTGCGCCAGGGGAGGGTTAGGTTGGATGTTGGGAAGCCCCTCCTGATGAAAAGTGTGATCAGAGCCTGGACTGGACTGCCCAGGGCAGTGGTGGAGTCCCCACCCCTGGAGGTGCTGAAGGCCAGCCTGGATGTGGCCCTCAGTGCCCTGGCGTGGCCGCCGTGGTGATGTTAGGTCCTGGGCTGGAACTGATCTCCAGCCTCAGTAAGTCTGTGATTCTGTAATTCTGTTTACCCAATGTGTTTCTGATTATTCTTTTCCATCAACAAATGCACTTTTATCACAGCTCCAAGTATGATCAGACTGTGCCCACACCAAAATCTGCAGGAAATTAATGTCCAGCTCAGAGGCAGTGGAGAACAGAAGGATTTTCCCCTTCTTTCAGCTGCTCTGGATTAAGCGTCAACACTTGAATTGAAAGATAAGGATCAGCTTCTCCTGTACTTGAATTACCATCCCCATCACTGATAAAAAGAAATTATAAAGTATTATCTCCTTTCATTCAAATATGTAGAGAATTTGGCCTGGAGAAGACATTGAACTCCTACAGAGTCTTTCAGGAGCGCTGGGGGAAGCAGTGACGGGAAATACGGGCTGAGAATTCACGGTAGGTTGACCGTGGCCAACAGTAAAGTGAGTTGCCCACTCACTGGCCCACATCACCAGCAGGATGTGGGAAAGATCAGAAGGGGGAAAAAAAGAGAAAAACTTGCAGGCCATGATAAGGATCAGTCAACTGGGACAACAAGAGAAGCAAGAGAAGAAGAAAAAACAAATGATGCAAAGGCAGTCACTCACCACCTCCTACCAGCAGCCCAATACAGCCTCCAGGCTACATTTGCCTCAGAAAAACTACTCCCCTGCCTGCCAGAGGTTTTGTCCTCTCCCAACCTCTTCACCTCCGCCAGCTCCACTCCCTGCGGGGAAAACTGACTGCATCCCAAGCAGGCCTGGTAAAGAATCATGAGGGATTGCAAGGGACCTTGAAAGATCACCCAGTCCAATTCCCCCTGCCACAGCAGGATCCCCTAGATCAGAAAGATCACCCAGTCCAATTCCCCCTGCCACAGCAGGATCCCCTAGATCAGAAAGATCACCCAGTCCAATCCCTAGACCAAGTCGCACAGGAACACATCCAGGAGGGTCTTAAACATCTCTCAGGGACAGTCGTCACCTATGGGCTGCTCACATCAATATGAGAAGCAACTTCTTCCCAGTGAGGACAAAGCCCTGGAAAGGGCTGCCGAGGGGAGTGGAGGAGTCTCCTTCTCTGGAGACTTTCCAGACCCATCTGGATGTGTTCCTGTGTGACCTGTCTTAGGTTCTATCATCCTGCTCAAGCCAGGGGGGTTGTACTCAATGACCTCTGGAGGTCCCTTCCAACCCCTAATGATCTTCTCACCTGTGTGTATCTGTGCATCAGCGAGGCAGAGAATCAGCAGGTCTAGCCCAAAATTGCACTAGTTTTTCTCCAAAAATTTAGGACCTCGACAAAACAATTTCTAGCTGTGATTCTGATTTGCATAACTTGCAGAACGACTGTTTGAGTCTTGAGAATGAGTTGTACTAAACCCCAAACTGACTTCACCTGATACTATCAGCTAAGCCATTGAAAGAACATTAGAAGCACCTGTATTTTAAATTGCAGCTGATAAAACAGCAAAGCTCTTGCTGGAGATAATGACCTAAAAAAGGGATAACATCGCGGAGAATCAGACAGCGCCACTCAACTGTCTGCTCTGCCATTCGTGAAGGCACGCGCTATTATTTCTTGAGTTAAGATTATGAAGAACACTGCTCAGGTAATAATTCCCTTCTTCTGGGAAGCTTTTCAGGCTCCAAATCAGATAAACAAGATGTTATCTTCTCAGACTGCTGGAAACCTATTGAACACAACACACTCCTTTAGTCTTTTCAAGAGACACGCAGCGAGCTTCCTCACACCCGTGAGCGTGTGGGCATGTGATTCGAGATCCAAACTCAAGCCACAAATGTAGTTCTCATTGAGTTTTAAGGTGACTGAAAGAAGAAAGAAATTGCCTAGGGCTGTCAAAGCTGGAGCAGCAAAAAAATAGGACAAATGTACAAGTTATTGAAGGCAATTTGCTTGGAACAAAGAGAAAAGGTAGCCAGCTACTTTGAAGGAAACAGCCATCTATAACTGGTTCAAGGTACAGACTCTGCAGGTCTGTACAACCTCTGAAGGTCTCTACCTTTCCACAGTGAGTGTAATCCCTTGTAAAACCTGGGGAGAAGCAATATGTTTTATTTATAAACGAAGAAGGTATTAATATTTAAACAAGAAAAACAAAGTGAAAACCTAA
This sequence comes from Rhinopomastus cyanomelas, assembly GCA_013400115.1. Classification (NCBI taxonomy): domain Eukaryota; kingdom Metazoa; phylum Chordata; class Aves; order Bucerotiformes; family Rhinopomastidae; genus Rhinopomastus; species Rhinopomastus cyanomelas. The sequence continues at coordinate 110,415 of VXBP01005041.1, read as the reverse complement.
AGTCAATTGCCAATGAAATTGTTCAGTGTGTGGATATTGGCCGTGTCGGTGGGTGTATGTGAACACAAAACCTTTCTTTACACTTCTACACGAAGCATAAGAGCAACAAGTCATAGAATCATCCAATCATAGAATCATTCAGGTTGGAAAAGACCCCTGGGATCATCAAGTCCAACCAGCAGCCCTGCTCTACAAGGTCACCCCTAAACCACATCCCCCAACACCACAGCTAAGTGACTTTTAGACACATCCAGGGATGGGGACTCAACCATCACCACGGGCAGCCCATCCCAGGGCCTGTCCACTCTCTCCAGGAAGAATTCCTTCCTGATGTCCAGTCTGACCCTCCCCTGATGAAGCTTGAAGCCCTTCCCTCTGCTTCTGTCAACAATGACCTGTGAGCAGAGCCCAGCACCAACATCTCTGCAGGGTCCTGTCAGATAGTTGCAGAAAGCAATGAGGTCTCCCCTCAGCCTCCTCCTCCTCAAACTAAACAGCCCCAACTCTCTCCATCTCTCCCCATCAGATTGATTCTCCAGGCCCTTCCCCAACTTCACTGCCCTCCTCTGCACTCGCTCCAGCCCCCGATGCCTCCCTTGGACTGAGGTGCCCCAAACTGGACCCAGTCCTCAAGGTACAGCCCCCCCAGAGCTGAGTGCAGGGGGACTATCACCTCCTAAATCCCACTTGACAAACAGTTTCTAACCCAGGCCAGGATGCCACTGGCCTTCTTTGCCACCCGGGCACCCTGCTGGCTAACATTCAGTCACCTGTCAGTGAGAACCCCCAGGTCCCAGTCACTAGAGGATACAAAACAGTAAAGGAAAGCCCAGACTTCAGCTTTAACCAAGACCACGATTTCCTGTTCTTTTTATGCTAAAAGGAAAATCACAGCCCCAATTACCCCCTTTTTCCCTTCCTGTTATTCCGAGAGCTGATAATCAGAACAGGCGAGGCAATTCTCCTTCGCACGCCCCAGATTAGCGCTGAGTGAAATCCTCACGGCCGAGGGGAAAGCGATTCGACTTTCGTGGAGCTTTTACCGACGCCTGACCTAGTCAATGGCACTTTTGTGTATTAAAAGGCACTTAAATATCACATGTTACTTCTACAAAACCCTAAGTGTTTCCTCCTAATCTTCGAGGTATTTTAAGCACAGATATAGGGAAGTTTTAGAAAACGCTGCTGTCTCCTTCTTCTAGATAAGAACTGGATTTTATTTTCAAGTGAGGGGCAGGTAGCTGCACTTCCTACTCCTTAAGTAAAACCAGAGACATCTCATACGAACCTGAGGAAACTATCTGGTACAACCTTTGCAGACATGCTGAAATGTTTCCTGCTTTTTGGAATAAAATTAAGAAACAATCCCTTCTGCTACCATTAAAGTCTTTATCCTATGTGCATGAAATTCAAAAGGATCACAGTCCTCAATGTTCAAGCTCAAATGACTTTCAAGAGGAAGCAAAGGAAGAACAAAGGAAAATTTGAACAAAGGAAATTAAGTATGAGGCTGGAGACCAGGGTGACTACTTGAAACTGATGGTTCTGAATTCTAGGCGGCCACCTCTGGGGGAGACGTGACAGAAAACAGGGCTTCAGTTCCTTAATTCATCAGCAAAAGAGCAATGACTTTTCTGAAAATGCCCATCACAACTACCACAGAATCGCTCTGGTTGGAAAAGACCTCTGGGATCACCAAGTCCAACCATCTACCCTACCTTACAAGTTCAGCCCTAAACCACATCCCTCAACATCTCATCCAAACCATCCTCAAACACAACTTCTCCAGAAACCTGTTCCTCACTGAACCTCCCACGTTTCAGTTGGTGCCCTTGTCCTATCCCTGGGTGCCACCAAATTCCCTTCCTCTTGACACTTGCCCTTTAGGTATTTATACGTGTTGGATCAGATCCTCCCTCAGCCTCCTCTCCAGGCTAAACAGCCCCAGCTCTCTCAGCCTCTCCTCATAAAGAGGATGCTTCAGACCCATGATCATCTTTGTGGCTCTGCCCATCCTTCTTGAACTGGGGAGCCCAGAACCAGCTGCAGTGGTTTAACTAGGTTGAAGTACAGGGGGAGGAGAAACCTTCCCAACCTACTGACCGTGGGGAGCAGGTTGGAGGGAAAGGGGAATTACTGACACGGCCAAGACATCTATGTGGTGCTGTGAGACACAAGCACAAACTGAAGCCTCTGTTGCAGCTGCTATGACATGGAGAAGCAGGGAAGTGAGAGCAGCTTTATTGAATAAGTGTCTTCCTGAACTTTCCCTTCCTTTTTAAAACTGCCACCAGTGTAAACCGTTCCTGAGTGTCTGCGGGGTGGCTGCACTGCTAACTGGACACGTTCTCCAACATCCCCCCGCACACGGATCTCTTCCCATTCCCCAGTCATCAAGGCTGTTAAAATCTATGCAGAGTGGAAAGCGTGCTTGGAGGAACCTCATCCAGCTCTGATTACCAAGAGGATTCTCCTGCTTCAGAAACTACCTGTTTAAAAAATCCCAAATGCTAGAATGTCAGAAAATGAAGAATTAGGGAATCGAACCCTTTCCCAGCTAAGGTATAAATCTTCATTACTTGTTAGCACAAACCTGACAAGCACCCTCCCCCTCCAAATATGTAAAGATGTTCAAAAGTCAATACAACAGCTTTCGAGAAGATTGTTTAGGATGGAGACCATAAGACACAGCAGTTTGCAATAGATCTAGGATGACAGCACAAGCCAAGAATCCAACCTGTGTGTACACAGCACCGCTCCAGAGGTGAAATGGGGTCAGGGTGATGCCATCATAGTCACTGAATCACAGAAAATCAGGGATTGAAGGGACCTCGGAAGACCATCCAGTCCCATCCCCCTGTCACAGCAGGATCACCTAGATCCAGTAGCACAGGAACATGCCCAGGTGGGTTTGAAATGTCTCCAGAGAAGGAGACTCCACAACCCCACTGCACAGCCCCTGTCAGTGCTCTGTCACCCTCACTGGGAAGAAGTTCCTTCTCACACTGATATGGAACCTCCTATATACCAGCTCATACCCGTTGCCCCTTGTCCTATCATTGCATGACACTGAGCAGAGCCTGGCTCCATCCCCCTGACACCCACCCCTCACATATTTATCAACATTCATGGGGTCAACCTTCAGTCTCCTTTTCTCCAAACTCAAGAGCCCCAGCTCCCTCAGCCTTTCCTCAGCAGGGAGATGCTCCCCTTCATCATCTCTGTGGCTCTGCACTGGACTCTCTCCAGCCACTCTGTGTCCTTCTGGAACTGAGTGGCCCACAACTGGACACAAGATTCCAGCTGTGGTCTCAGCAGGGCAGAGCAGAGGTGGATAAGAACCTCTCTGGATCTGCTAACAACCCCTTTTCTGATCCACCCCAGAATGCCATTGGCCTTCTTGCCCACAAGGGCACGTTGCTGGCTCATGGTCATCCTGATTAGCTTCTTCCCCACTTCTGCTTTACAGGATAATACTGACAATAAGGATATCTCTCTGAGTCAGCCTGCTCTCGGGCAAGTGAGTGAGAGGAGCAGTCTGCTCAGAGGAAGACAGTTTATTGTGTCCCCTTGTTTCCTGCACTGACACACAATAAAGTCAACTGGCACTGAGAATCCGAGCTGTGAATTAGTATTTATCCATCGTACCTCTTCATTAACATCTGTCAGCAGGAGAAAGGACAAATGCATCTTTCAGTCTCCAGAAGAAAAGATTTACAGGAATAGATGAGAATACTTGTAATAAACTGAGGTCAGACGCTGCCTACCTGTATGAATAAGGAAAAGAAAGCGAAGGAGATAACCTTTCTCCCCTTTCTTTCTCTGCTCTCTGCCGTATCTGGAAATAGAGGAACAAGAGGGCAGAAGTTACAGAGAAAAGTAATTTTCTTCGTTAGACCAAATGATAAAGATTGGCAAAGAAAAAAGGAACTTTCTTTGCTTCAGAGATAAATTCATTAGGTCTACAGAGATAAATTCATCAGAGAGCGATTCATCTTGTCAAAATTAATTCAAATCAAACACGGCACAAGCAAGGTTTAGAGTCGTGTTTATTGCTGTAAGGAGAGACAGCAAGTTTGGTTTAGAGGGATCTGTGATCCTCAGTAACACGTAGAGAAGGGGCAGTGGGTGTGAGCTGGAGCACAGGAGGTTCCTCATCAATACGAGAAGGAACTTCTTCACGGTGAGGGTGACAGAGCCTTCTGGAAGGGACTGCCCAGAGGGGTTGTGGAGTCTCCTTCTCTGGAGACATTTAAAACCCACCTAGATAGGTTTCTGTGAGATTGGATCTAGAGGATCCTGCTGTGGCAGGGGGATTGGACTGGGTGATCTTTCGAGGTCCCTTCCAATCCCTGATGTTCTGTGAGTCTGTAATTATCACCGGAGTTCAGATGCATCAGCTCATCCAGGGTACCTTCAGCTTTCATCCTCTGTTATAAAAGCAGTAAAGTTCAAGCAGGTCCAAATTCCTATAAATAAACAATACTGTACTACAGTGTTCCCTGAATGTGTCAAGTCTTGAGGAGCCAGATTGTGATCCTGGCTTCATGCCCACCGCAGGAACTCTGAGGCTGCTCAGCATTCCCGCTGCCTACATTTGCTGCCTATGTGACTACCAAGATTAGAAGCAAGGAGCTTGTCTGGGACCATTGATTCACCCTCTTTCGAGGTGGATGGAGAACGTATAAACGGTACAGAGCTCTCCGTTACATGGGATGAGTAGTCATGTAGAGTTATCTGCTCTAAATGAAAGGCTGATCCACACTGGCATCTCCCTACCTGAAAAAGAGAGCATGAAGGAAGTGTGAGAACACAGCACTCGGGGGCTTTGAGTCATGATGTGACATTTTTCAGGCTTGTGCATTATCAATGCTGCTAACCCACGAGCTAATCCCAATTTAATCTTTGCACAATAAGGAAAGAACCCACTCCTGGCCTCTGCTATCTGCAGTTCCCCCCGTCCTAATAAATAAAAGAGGGAGGTTGCTCAAGTGCTAGACCTCTGCTACCCTACACCAGCTGAATTGGTAATTCTTTCCCTAGTTATGCTTTAGGCTGCTCCAAATACATCTCTTCAAGACAAAACCCGTGCAGGTTTTAGAGGCAATTTGCTTCATGAACTGATCTCAGAAGCCTATGCAGTTAACACTGGCATTTTTCACCTAGTTTTCCCTCCACATAGAACGGAGCAGTGTCCTAACACCACCTTCATTGACTAGTCACTCAGCTGCACATCACAAATCCTCATGAGACACCTCAAAAGCTCTAATAGATGATGTTTCCTAAATATGAACTCCTGTATGAGTTTCCTAATACAGCATATACTCTAGGAAGCTGCAATACAGCTTTCACATCAGTTCAAGCACGTTAATAAGGGGTAGGGGAGATTGGGGAGAGGGCAAAAATCACCTGCCCCAACTCACAGAACATTAGGGATTGGGAGGGACTTCAAAAAATCATCCAGTCCAAACCTCCTGCCACAGCAGCATCACCTAGCTCAGGCTGCACAGGAACATGACCAGGTGGGTTTTAAACACCTCCAGAGAAGCCTTTCCTCCTCACGGAGATGCTCCACTCCCTTCACAGAATCACAGAATAACAGAACAGTCTCAGCTGGAAGAGACCTTCAAATCATCAAGTCCAACCTTTTCCCAGCCTTATCAGTACCACCAAACCCTGTCCCCCTACGCAACACCTACACTTCTCTTCAACACCTCCAGAGATGGTGACTCAACCCTTTCCCTGGGCAGCCTGTTCCAGTGCCTGACAACCCCTGCAGTCAAGAAATTACTCCTAAAATCCTCAGAGCTGTTAAAAAAGGTGAACTCTCAGGGCCTTAAAGGCTTAACTGAAACACAGAGGCAAGCACCACGTAGTGTGGATCTGCTGAACTAATACAACAGTGGCTATCTCCAGCCACTGTGCTAGCCCTTCTCACTTGAAACCAAGACTCTCAGTTCTCAGAAACTCATTCCTTCCCTGTTTTTCACTTAGCATGAATATTGTCCAGTGACAGGACAAGAAGCGATGGGCACAAACTGCAACATAAGAAGTTTCATTTAGTAATAAGGAAAATCTTCTTTCTAGTGCGAGTCCCAGAGTCCCGGCTCAGGCTGCCCAGAGAGGTTCTGGAGTCTCCTCCTCCGGAGAGGTCCAAACCCCACTTGGATGCGGCCCTGTGCACTGTGCTCTGGGGGGGTGTGTCAGACTTGATGACCTCTTGAGGTCCCTTCCAAGATGATGGTGGGTGCTTCTATTCACTCATTGGCCACTACTACCTAACTTTCCCCTGCTGTCTCTTAATCTCCTACGTGAAACATCCGCAGCACAGCACCGCCCTGAGAAAGCAGCAGCGTGAACATGAGGATCCACAAACACAACCTTAAAAAAGCAGGTATTTGGGGGTCTTTAAGAACGATGCTGTTCATCACATCCTTCTTCAAATGCACTAACAGAGGACTGCAGCAGCTCCTACTGCTATTGTGCAGGCAGGCTCCTTTTTTATGCACCTTCCCACTCATTACATCCTACATGTCATCAATCTTAGTTCCAAAAGCTGTCCATCAGCAACGCAGCAGGGGAGCTGCGCAGTAATTTTTTAACGACGCAACGGTAGGCATTTCTTTAATTCTCCTTTCTTCTCTTGATGGCAAAGTACAGCCTGTGTCTTACCTACAGGCAAGCAAACACTACAGTACAGGAAAAACAGTACTTTGACAAGTGAAAACACAACTTTGGTGCAGCAACACGGGTAATCAAAGCCTTGGCGCTCGTCAGATCGCGTCCTGATTGCTCAACACAGCGGTTCCAGATATGACTTTACCTTTTCAGAGCGAGGGTTATTGGGTTAGTAAGAGCAACTATGAAATACTAACCAAAGAGAGGAAACAGAATCACAGAACATTAGGGACTGGAACGGACCTCGAATGCTGAAACACACTGTGAGTTCTGCGGTTATAACGGCATCTGTGACAGGGCTGCCACAATAACAAGAAGAAGAGTAAAGAACAATCACAGAATCATCTGAGTTGGAAGGGACCTCAAGAGATGATCAAGTCCGACACCCTCACCCATGCAAAGCACAGTGCACAGGGCTGCATCCAGGTGGGAGCTGAACATCTCCAGAGGAGAAGACTCCACAACCCCTCGGGGTAGCCTGTTCCAGGGCTTTGGAACTCACACTGGAAAGAAGATTTTCCTTATTTCTAAATGAAACCTCTTGTGTTCCAGTTTGCACCCACTGCTCCTTGTCCTGTCCCTGGGCACAACTGGAAACAGGCTGGCACCAGTTTCTCTACTGCCACTCTGCAGATAGTTGTAAGTGTGGATCAGGGCTCCTGTCAGTCTTCTCCAGGATAAACAGTCCCAGCTCTCTCAACCTTTCCCCGTAAGAGAGATGCCCAGGGTGCCAATCATCTTCACTGTCCTCCACCAAACTCTCTCCAGCAGTTCCCTGTCTCTCTTGAACTGGGAGTCCAGAACTGGACACAGGACTCTGGCTTCATCACGGCAGAGTAGAGGAGGAGGATGACCTCTCTAGACCTATTGGCCACACATGCAATGCACCCTAGGAGACCATTTGCCTTCTTGGCAACAAGGGCACGCTGCTGTGTCATGGTCAGCTCGCTGTCTACCAGGACTCTCAGATCTTTCTCTTCAAGGTTACTCTCCAACAGGTCTACCTCTACCCTATCCTGATGCATGGGGTTGTTCCTCTACAGGGGCAGGACCCTACACTTGCTCCTGTCAAACCTCATGAGGTTCCCCTTTGCCCAAGTCTCCAGCTTCTCCAGGTTATTCTGGATGGCAGCACATCCCTTTGGGGTGTCAGCTTTGCTGATGGGAGGAGTGGCTGACACACCAGGAGAAAAGGGTGACACAGAGGTGGAAACAAAGACTTCTACTACATGAGTGATTAATCTGACTCCACATGGGAATTTTTAGGTTTTACTACTAATGCAAGAACTCCTGCTGATGTTCCAGGAGAAGGAGAAAGAAGGATCACAGCACCACCCAAGTTGGACTCAGAGATACGTCTTGTATAACGCTGTACACGACAAGCAAAATGCTGCTCTTACTCAATTCACCCATGGAATTTCTATGACAGATTTCTGTTTTCAACTGTTTGAGGAACCACATCGCTGACAAATTCCTCCAACAATCTCCAGAGGCTTCCCCACTGCCATAGGGATCACCAAGCGGCAGCTCCGCTTGTTCTTACAAAGCCTCTGATGACATGGAATTTAAATAACTTGCCAGACTTGCTGAGCTGGTTTGCCTCCCAGGCATTAAGGTTGAACCAGCTGGTGATCTATTACAGTGTTAGAGAATTGGTCCTGAAATGATTTTAGCAGTAGATTGCATAGAGAACTAAAAATCTTCAACAGAGAAGAGAATAAATGGAAGCAAAATTGCACTTTCTCTTCTGGTGTTAAAAAGCCATTTTCTTCCTGTCTGAACTTCTTTATGTGACAACTCGCAGAGCTGCTGGCTGAGGTGCTTCAGCAACAAGCACCGGGGAGGCCGCTCTTGAGGACTGGGTCAGTTTTGGGCACCTCAGGACAAGGGAGACATCTAGGGGCTGGAGCAAGGGCAGAGGAGGGCAACAAAGCTGGAGAAGAGGCTGGAGAATCAGTCTGAGGAGGAGAGATGGAGAGAGTTGGGGCTGTTTAGTGCGAGGAAGAGGAGGCTGAGGGGAGACCTCATCGCTCTCTACAACTATCTGAAAGGACCCTGCAGAGATGCTGGTGCTGGGCTCTGCTCACAGGACATTAGCGACAGAACCAGAGGGAAGGGCTTCCAGCTCCAACAGGGGAGGGTTAGACTGGACATCAGGAAGAAATTCTTCCTGGAGAGAGTGGTCAGGCACTGGGATGGGCTGCCCAGGGTGGGGGTTGAGTCCCCATCCCTGGATGAGTTTCAAAGCTGTTTACATGTAGTGTTGGGGGATGTGGTTTAAGGGTGACCTTGTAGAGCAGGGTTGATGGTTGGACTCTGTGATCCTAAGGGTCTTTTCCAACCTGAATGATTCTATGGTTCTATAAGGAACATTTCTAGCTCAGACCCAAACGATTTAATGGGTGTTGTGGGATGGTCAAGAAATGCACCACCGATGGTGGTTTACATTGTTGAAGAATTCTCTGGTTCTATGGTTTGTGCCAAACAAATGTTGCTTGCAATGAAAATATTTACGTACTCCTAACCACAGGCACTATCAGGTGTTGCTAGAATTATTCCTGTTGCACAGTCCTGAAGGCAAAATGAGTGATTGTCAGCTACCGAAAGAAATAGCTTTTGCATTCCAAGGGAGGCGGTTCTCCTCCCTCTACTCTGCTCTTCTGAGACCCCCACATAAATTACTGTGTTCAGTTCTCAAGTCCCCAGTACAAGGATATGGAACTGTTGGAACAAGTCCACAGGAGAGCCATGAGGATCATCAGAGGACTGGAGAGCCTCCTCTATGAGGATAAACTGAGGGACATGGTGCTGTTCAGCCTGGAGAACAGAAGGCTCCACCTTCCAATACCTGACAGGGGCCTATAGGGGATTTTTATTAGACACTCTAGTGATAGTACAGGGTTTCAAGCTAAAAGAAGGTGGATTTAGACAGGATCTTATGAAGAAATTCCACACTATGAGGGCAGTGAGGCACTGGAACAGGTTGCCCAGGGAGGTTTCAACAACCCCTCTGTGAAAATGTTCAAGGCCAGGCTGGATGGGTCTCTGAGCAACCAGGTCTGGCGAGAGGTGTCGCTACCCACAGAACCTTGTTGAGCCTCCCCCTCTGCAGGGATGGGGCCACAACCACCTCCCTGGGAAACCTGTTCCAGGGTTCAACCCCACTCCTGCTTAAAGAACTTCTTCCTAACAGCCCATTTCAATCTGCCCTTCTCTAATGTGAAACCATTTCCCCTTCATAAACAGTCCTTCTGCAGCCTTCTTGTAGCCCCCTTCAGGGCCTGGAAGATCACTATCAGCTCCCCACAGAGCCTTCTCTTCTCCAGGCTGGACTCTCCCTCAGCCTGTCCTGGTAGCAAAGGTGCTCCAGCACCCTGATCATTTTCGTGGCCTCCTCTGGACCCGCTTCATCAGGTTCCTGTCCTTCCAGAGCTGGGCAGAGGACTCCAGGTAAGTTCACAGAACATTAGGGATTGGAAGGGATCTCGATAGATCATCTAGTCCAGTCCCCCAGACTGATCTCAGCAGAGCAGAGCAGAGCAGAGACCACCTAGGCACCACCAGAGCAGAGCAGAGAGGCAGAATCCCCTCTCTCCATCTACTGGCCACACTGCTTTTGATTTGGCCCAGGATGCAACTAGCCTTCTGGGCTGCAAGCAGACACTGTCTGCTCCTGTCCAGCTTCTCATCCACCAGCAGTTCTTTAAAATTCCATAGTTATAGAATATTCTTTGCGTATAAGCAACTTTAAATCCTCCCCAAATCATCTAGCAGCAGTAGATCATGAAAAGGAGATGATGTTAATATAGACCACGCTTCTCAGCATCAATTCTTCACTCCGACAAAAGCACCAAGAAAAAAGAAGGTTCTCCTAAGCACTAAAATAGGCTGTGGCAAAGAAATTGGCAAAACGATGAAAGGCAGACGTGCCAGATGGCTGTGTTTCCACGTTCCATTTTGACTGCAGTTCTTTACACAAAAGACACCAAAAATAGAACGTATTTTTAAAAAACTGCTTCTACTGTGAGAATCAATTTTAGGAGGCCCAGTGCATAAAAGCAAATCACAATTATTTAACGTGTTTAACATCTCTATACAATAAAAAGTTAAGCTCAAACTGCACAAAAAGCTGTCTAAAGCCATCTAAGAAAGAATCACTAGCTACAATTCTGCGTTTCAGCTCCTATTCCTTCTTCCTGTGCGACTGGATCTAGGGGTTTCTGCTGTAGCAGGGGGATTGGACTCCATGATCTTTCAAGGTCCCTTCCAGCCCCGAATGTTCTGTGATTCTAGACATGAGTTGTTCAATCAGAGCAGATTTCTCTTTATAGGGTACTTAGCCAAATAAAATCTGCCTTTTTTAAACAGTGTTTAATTGTCCAGTTTTGCACAGCAATTCAAGCAGAATCACAAAGAAGGCTTTAACTCACCTCTATACAAGTCTGCACATCAGTCTTCCTGCTGATGTCCAGCCCAGGGAGCTTGTGGTGTCTCCTTCTCCGTTCAGGATCCTCCTGAACACGTTCCTGTGCAACTGGATCCAGGGCATCCTGTGCTGTAGCAGAAGGACTGGACTGGATGATCTTTCGAGGTCCCTTCTAATCCCTAATGTTCTGTGATTCGGGCCCCAACAAGAGCAGGCCGGTTCTGTATGGCAGCAGAAAAAGCCCTCTATTTCACAGCAGAGACACACTGAGCTAAAGTACAAAGATGAAGAGAGGGCAGTTTGGAAACGCAGGTGTTGGACTTCCCCCTGGGTGTTCTGCTGACCAAGACCCCCTCCCACTTAAACAGGGCGATGGAGATGGAGGGTCACCTCACATTTAGTAAAATTAATAATAAACAATAAATACATACATAAATACACTTAATGGAGCTGGTGCCCTCTGCTACTGGGACGGCCCCGGGGGCGAGAAGTGCCCGCGCCGCACCTGGCCCAGCACCCGCTTCGGGGCCGCCCTCGGTGAGTGCGGGGCAGGGCCGGCCCGGCCCGGCCCGGGCCCGGAGGCCTGTTCGAGAGCGCCGCCGCCGCTATTTCGCTTCAGGCCTGGTCGGCTCCGGATCGTCCTGCTGCAGCCCGGCTCGGCCGTGGCCGCGATGCAGATGGTGGCCACCGACATCGTCACCATGGATAAGGCCTGGGGGCCGCTCGGACGAGGCTCTGCACCCGCAGTCCGCCGGGGCTGCCCTGCACCCAGCAAAGGCAGCGGAGGCCTGGAGGGGCCTGGAGGGGCCTGGTGGGGCCTGGAGGGGCCTGGTGGGGCCTGGTGGGGCCTGGAGGGGCCTGGAGGGGCCTGGTGGGGCCTGGACTGCTGGATTGGCCCGAGAGAAGCGCTGAGCTGTGCAGCTGAGATCCCCCGGAATCCTCGAATCTCTGTGGTAGGAAGAAACCTTTAAGATCACCAGGTCCAACCCTGGACCCAGCACTGCCAGGTCACCTCCACCGCCGTTCCTCAGCGCTAGATCGGCCTTTGAAATCTCTCCAGACACAGGGACTCCAGCGCTGCCCTGGGCGGTGTCTGATAACCCTTTGGAGGAAGAAATTCTTCGCCACATCCAGCCTGACCGTACCCTGGTGCCGCTGCAGCTACTTCCCCGATCCTGTTGCTGGGCACTAGGTAGTGCCCTCCTGGCTCCAGCCTCCTGCTGGGGAGTGGCAGCGAGCAGCAGGCCCTGTGCAGGGAGACCCTCTTAGCATTCTCCCTCTGGTGACCAGCTACCCTCGGAGCTGTGCTCGGTGGAACTTCCTGCCTTGGTGCCCACATCCGAGAGGAACCAGAAGATCCCTTGAACTATCTCATAGGAGGCTGCGCGACAGGAACCGTCTTGGAGGCACAAGGTAAATGTGGATAAGCCATGTAGTGGAACGAGGCTTAGAAACCTTCCACTGTGGGGAGAGTCCAGAACAGAGCTACAAAGATGGTGAAGGGAGACGAACACCCTCCCTGATGAGGGTGCTGGGTATGTTGACCTTGGAGAAAGGGAGACTGAGGTGTGACCTCGTTAATGTTGACAAATATATGAAGGGTGGGTGTCAGGAGGATGGAGCCAGGCTCTGCTCACTGGCCTCTCATGGTAGGACAAGGGGCAGTGGGTGTGAGCTGGAACAGAGGAGGTTCCACATCAATCTGAGAAGGACCTTCTTCCCAGTGAGGGTGACAGCACTGGAACAGGCTGCTCAGGGGGATTGTGGAGTCTTTTTCTCTGGAAACATTTAAAATCCACCTGGATGGGGGGGATTCCTGTGCGACTTGGTCTAGGTGGTCCTGCTCTGGCAGAGGAATTGGACTAGATGATCTATCAAGGGCCCTTCCAGTCCCTAACATTCTGTGATTCTGTGAATGATAAATAAAATACAAAATAAATAAAATAAATTTAAAATAATAAACTCTAAATAAATATATGAAATAATATAAATAATATAATTAATAATTAATAAAATACATAATGAATAAAAGAACTAATAGATAAA
>VXBP01005041.1:61441-96982 GCA_013400115.1 Rhinopomastus cyanomelas | reverse complement strand
ATGGTAGGACAAGGGGCAGTGGGTGTGAGCTGGAACAGAGGAGGTTCCACATCAATCTGAGAAGGACCTTCTTCCCAGTGAGGGTGACAGCACTGGAACAGGCTGCTCAGGGGGATTGTGGAGTCTTTTTCTCTGGAAACATTTAAAATCCACCTGGATGGGGGGGATTCCTGTGCGACTTGGTCTAGGTGGTCCTGCTCTGGCAGAGGAATTGGACTAGATGATCTATCAAGGGCCCTTCCAGTCCCTAACATTCTGTGATTCTGTGAATGATAAATAAAATACAAAATAAATAAAATAAATTTAAAATAATAAACTCTAAATAAATATATGAAATAATATAAATAATATAATTAATAATTAATAAAATACATAATGAATAAAAGAACTAATAGATAAAAATAAGTAAATAATAAATAACTAATAAAGTAAATAAAAAGATACACAAATTGTTATAAAACACAACTATTTTATGTTATCAGAAGTAATTTGAAGCTTATTATATCACAGGATGCTGGAAGAGTGGCCTTTCAACATAATTCTGGAAACAGCAAAAATAAAGGGACTTATTTTTTCTGTGTTGTACCAGAGGATGCATTGAAAATGAAAAAGTAGAGTATTGCAAATGTAAAAAGCTGAGTGCATGTGTAAAAGCAAAAGATGTTGACAGGAAAACATCTTCAGAACCAAGGGGAAAAGGAAATGAACAAGGGACTCCAGTGATAGGACAAGGGGATGGGTTCAAGCTGCAAGAAGGGAGATGTAGATGAGATCTCAGGCAGAAATTCCTCCCTGTGAGGTTGCTGAGGCCCTGGAACAGGTTTCCCAGGGAGGTTGTGGCTGCTGCATCTCTGGAAGTGTTCAAGGCCAGGTTGGATGGGCCTCTGGGCAACCTGCTCTGGTAAGAGGTGACCCTGCCCAGGGCAGCAGGTTGGCACTGGATGATCTCTGAGGTCCCGTCCAACCTAAACCATTCTGTGATTCTGGTTATGGTGCTCGTGACTGCGCAGGAACCTGTGTGTAGTTCACTCCTGATGTGGGACTGGTGTTTCAGGAGATCACTGCCACACGGACACAGCTGACAGGTTACGTGTGAGCTAAATCACCTTTGCACGCTGTCAAACAGCTTAGCACTCCATTTCACTTCAGTCTGCAGTTGCTGGCTGTTCATACTGCTCAAACATCAATTTGCTCCCCGGTGCTGTCTCTTCAACACTTGCAGCTAGTTTTCTCTCAGGGGGATTTCAGGCAGGGATAATATTATCCAAAATCAGTCTAAAGAGAGGTCTGTCTCCACGTCTACACCACTGTGGTCCAGCAAGCATACATGTGATGATCCAAGAACTACATGAGGAGGCCACCAGGATGATCAGAGGGCTGGAGCACCTTTACTACAGGAACAGACTGAGGGAACTGGGGGAAGTTCAGCCTGTAGAAGAGAAGGCTCCATGGGGACCTTACAGCAGCCTTCCAGTACCTGAAGGAGCTACAGGAAACCTGGAGAGGGACTTTTTACAAGGTACTCTAGCAATAGAACAAGGGGGGTGGTTTCAATCTAAAAGAAAGCAGATTTAGATTAGATCTGAGGAAGGAATACCTCCCTGTGAGGGTGCTGAGGTGCTGGAACAGGTGCCCAAGGCAGTTGTGGCAATGTTGAAGGCCAGGTTGGCTGGGGCCCTAAGTAACTTGCTCTAGTGAAGGTGTTCCTGCCCATGACAGGGGGTGGCAACTAGATTATCTCTGAGGTCCCTTTCAACCTAAATCATTCTATGTACACACAGAGTCTTCTGCTGCAAAACCATCCCTTGCCTGCCCACGAGTCTTCCAGTCCAGCCATACAACACACACTTCTGGATGATCTTTTGAGTCCCTTTCGATCCCTAATGTTCTGTGATTCTGTGATAATTGTAAAATAACCCCCCTTCTGGGCTACTTCCCGGGCCTTAGCCTCCCAAACACCCTAAGCCCTGTGGGATGGGTGACCACAGCAGTGCAGATCGCCTGCAATGACAACCAGTACAGATGTATTAGTGAGAGGCTTAGCCTGGATTAGTAAACCCTCTCACTAGCTCTTTTACTGCCCTGAACACCTACGTGTTCAGAATATCCACTCCTATGCCTGAATTATACGAGGTTCACAGCAGAAGACTGCTCACAGGTTCTGACCTGCTGTGTGCTGTGTACACACGCCGAGAGCTGCTCATAACAAATAAGTAAAACCAAAGGTAGAGGAGTTCAATATTCAACAGGAACGTTCTCCCAGGGTTGTGGAGGCCCTTGGTGGAGTTTTGAGAGATGGTTCTGTCCAGAACCCAGAGGGTCATGCTGTCAGTGTCATACATTTCACACAGTACAATGTGTTATTAAAACATCTCTCAAAGTTATTTACCTAGGAAGCTACTATCTTCCAAACACTAGTGCTACCATGAGAAACCCCGAATGAATGCATCATGAGTTTTTCATCCTCCAACTTCTTTACCTATTCACAGCACAGGGAGCTGGAGGGCTCAGGCTGAACAGTTCATTCATGGCATAAATTTCTTTAAAATTCAGGGAGAATGTTTAATAACCAGGGTCCTTTGGAAAGAAATGTATGTGATAACGTATTACAGACAGCACGACAGAATTAAACGAAGATTCCGCAAACAGCTCGATGTAGACGGGCACTTATCTTTCAAATTACATCTTTTATTACTGGTCCATACGTATGGATAGCTAAGAGATAGTAATCTTATTATCTGTCTTCTCACTGCAGTACATATATCTGAATTAAAAGCACATTTTTAAAGAATCACAGAATCACAGAATGTTCTGGGCTGGAAGTGACCTCTGGAGGTTATCTAGTCCAACCTCCCTACACAGGAACAACTCTACCTAGGTCAGGATGCTCAGACCCTCATCAAGCCTGACCTTCAACGACTCCAGAGACCTCCAGAGGTCATCTAGTCCAGCCTCCCTACACAGCAATAACTCTACCTAGGTCAGGTCACTCCGATCCTCATCAAGCCTGACCTTCAGTGACTCCAGGCATGGAGTCCCCACCACCTCCCAAGCAGCCCGTTCCAGCCATCAGCCACCCTCACACCGAAGAACTTGTTTCTAATATCCAGCCTAAATCTCTCCTTTCTCAGCTTGCACCCACTGCTCCTTGTCCTGTCCATACTAACCCTCTTGAAAAGACCTTCCCCTGCTTTCCTGTTGGCCCCCCTCAGGTACTGGAAGGTCAAAAGAAGGTCTCCCTGGAGCCTTCTGTTCTCCAGGTTGAGCAACCCCAACTCTCTTAGCCTGTCCTCATGCGAGAGATGCTCCATTCCCTTGATCATTTTATTGGTCCTCCTCTGGATGTGCTCCAGTGTCTACATCCTTCTTGTGCTGGGGGCTCTGGAACTGGAGACGACACTCCGGGTAGGTCTCACAAATATGTGAAGGGTGAGTGTCAGGAGGATGGAGCCAGGCTCTGCTCAGTGCATCTAGTGATAGGACAAAGGGCACCAGGTGTGAGCAGGAACAGAGGAGGTTCCACATCAATATGATAAGGAACTTGTTCCCAGTGAGGGTGACAGAGCCCTGGAAGGGGCTGCCGAGGGAGTTTGTGGAGTGTCCTTCTCTGGAGACATTTCAAACCTGCCTGGATGTGTTTCTGTGTGACTGGATCTAGGGGATCCTGCTGCAGCAGGGGGATTGGACTACATGATCTTTCTGGGTCACTTCCAATCCCTAATGTCCTGTGATTCTGATTAAAAGCTGCTAAGATTTATTGGAAAGATTTGGAATATTTGCCATATTGTTTATCTCTTTTTTCTAGTGATGTGAAAGATTCTGTAGTTCATAGATAGAAAAAACAGATGAAGATAAGAGTATGAATCCAGTAAATACTGCTTAGGGGACCAATCCTTCTACGGAAGGTTTGTCTGTTTCCTTAGAGGAGCAACCCAAAGAAGAAAGAAGGGTGAGAAAGCAGAAACCTTTAAAAAAAATGAGGCTTCAGTCTTTACGCCTTTGACACTCTGCTGGCTCTCCCCCAAGACTGCTGTGGAACAGTGTGTGGAGGCAAAGTGTTCTGCTCTGCTTCTAGGACATACACATCCCCTTGCCAAGTCCGCCGGGGCTCGGTAACAAACTCACACAGCCAACACATCCTCCGTGTTTAAAGCCTAAGCTAAAATAAATCCAGTCACTACAGGGAAGGGCCATCAGAGCTCGTGTCTTGAAGATCTGAGTCAAACACACCTTGATTCCAACCCCGTGGCTCAGAGAATTCAAACATTTCCATTATGTTTAGAGCAAGAAGCCACTCCCTCCTGCAGTGCAGGAAAAGAGCCCCTTCTCTCTTTCTCCTTTCCTCTGAAATCAGTTTCTCTCGCTATAGGAAACAGGCTGGCAAATTGCGAAGCGAAGAGAGTTATTAAGATAAGTTAGTGGAAGAGCTGGGAATAGAAAGCAGGAACTCAAGGCCTAATTCGTGTGCCTGAGGCTAAACAAGAATTATATAATAAGAGGTTTCCTACATCAGACCACACTATTACACAAGAAAACGCCTCTCGGAAATTCTAATGGCAGTGTAATTTGCTTTGGTCGGCACTGCCCGGCGATCAGCGTCGTCGGAAGGATCGAGTAGGAACCCCCTGCTTGTTCCATGCATCCGACTGTTTCAGTCGATACCAAGAATACACCGAGGTTATCCTACCGGCCGCTCGATTGGAAAGGGGAGGAATTACCAAATTATCAATATCAAATACCAGACTCACAGAACGTTAGGGATTGGAAGGGACTGCGGAAGATCATCCAGTCCAGTCCCCCCGCCACAGCAGGATCCCCTAGATCCAGTCGCACAGGAACATGCCCAGGGGGGTTTTAAATGTCTGCAGAGAAGGAGACTCCAATAGAATTATTTGCTATAATCCATGTTGTTATTTGTTCACCACAGTATAAGGACATTGAGGGGCTGGAGTGGGGCCAGAGAAGGGCAACAAGGCTGCTGGGAGGGCTGGACAGTGGCTGAGGGAACTGGGTTTATTTAGCCTAGAGAAGAGGAGGCTGAGAGGAGACCTCCTTGCTCTCTTCAGCTCCCTCAAAGGAGGTTGTAGTGAGGCTGGTGCTGGTCTCTTCTGCCAAATTCCTAATGGTAGGATGAGAGGACATGGCCTTAAATTGCATCAGGGGAGGTTTAGATTGGATCTTAGGAAGAAGTTCTCTGCTGAGAGAGTGGCTGGGCACTGGAACAGGCTGCCCAGGGAGGTGGTCGAGTCGCTGTCCATGGAGGTGTTTAAAAACCAAGCAGCTAGAGCCCTTGAGGCCGTGTTCTAGGGTTAAGGAGCTGTTGCCCTGAGGGCTGGACTTGATGATTCTGGAGGTCCTTTCCAGCCAGGATGATTCTACAATAGTCTCTACTACCATTTGCTATAGTCTGCGTTATTATTTGCTCTGATCTCTATTCAGTGTTCTGTTTCACAACTAAAAACATAAAGCTGATCAGTAAAAGAATGATTGCAAGACAGAAGGTGACTGGAACAACAGTCATTCCAAAAGCAGCAGTTGCTTCTGGCCGCTCAGACTCAGCAGCAAATGAATCTGCAGGAGGTTTTCACCCTGCATTGCAAAGTTAAAGCCCAGTGTAGTTAGAAGCCAGCAGTGCAATGCAGCAATGGCTCTGATGGTTTTTCTTCCTTTGTTTTTATTGGGGTCATTTGTATTTTCTTTGGTCTGGAGATGGGGAGACACTGGGGTTTATGGCCACAGTCTTAATGCATGACCTTTGCAGAGAATGACAGAAACACTGCCAGAGAATCACAGAACATTAGGGATTGGAAGGGACCTGGAAAGATCATCCAGTCCAATCCCCCTGCCACAGCAGGATGAGGATCACCTAGATCAGGTCACACAGGAACATGTCCAAGCGGGTGTTAAATGTCTCCAGAGAAGGAGACTCCACAGCTCCCCCCAGCAGCCCCTTCCAGGGCTCTGTCCTCCAGCTTTTTTCTCCATGAAGAATTTTCCTCCCAAATTTGGGTCTTCCTAAAGTAGGACCTAAGTTTTCCTACAGTGTCTAATTCTTTTCATGTCTTAAGAGCTACAGCAGTGAACAGCCCAAACTTAGTCACATGTTCGACGCTTTCCTTATGTGAGAGGCAGCCTTGTAATGTTTTCCTTATGTCCTCTCCCACAGCCTCCATGACACAGTAACCTTCACACTGAATGAGAGTAGCTGCATACAGCTTCCTGCATGGCTTCTCAATTGCTGGCAATTTAGTTGGCCAGATGGGGTTTCTGTGGAGAAATACGAAGGCTAAGTGTGCCCCTGCAGAGCTCTTGGCTCCTGCTGACTCAGCAAGTGAAGAACACAATCAAACAGTACCGCTTCCACCTCTTTTCTCACCTTTTTTATATCCTCTTCTGTTTTCCCCTCCTTCCACTCATCCAAGGCTGTGTCTGCACTACTATTTCAGGTGTTTTGAGAGAGTCCAGCAGAGCCACAAAGATGATGAAAGGAGGGAAACATCTCCCTGAAGAGGAAAGGCTGAAGGAGCTGGGGCTCTTGAGCTTGGGAAAATGGAGACTGAGGGGTGACCCCATGAATATTGATTAATATGTGAAGGGTGGATGGAGCCAGGCTCTGCTCAGGGGCATCTAATGACAGGACAAAGGCCAACGAGTGTGAGCTGGAACAGAGAAGGTTCCACAAAAATCTGAGAAGGGACTTCTTCACAGTGAGGGTGACAGAGCACTGGAAGGGGCTTCCCGGGGGGGGGGGTGTGGAGTCTCCTTCTCTGGAGACATTTAAAACCCTCCTGGCCATGTTCCTGTTATCTAGGGGATCCTGCTCTGATGGGAGGATTGGAGTAGATGATCTTTCGAGGGCCCTTCCAATCCCTAGTGTTCTGTGATCTTTTTAATCCAAAGTAAGATCTCAAAAGCATCTTTACCAGTCTTACTTTAAGTTCCTACAGGGAAAATGTGAAGTCACAGAGACTAAAGTGAAGCGTGAACCTTTAGCAGATGCACTATGTGTGGATAATGTGAAATGCTAACACAGAGCCAGGAAAGAACGGAGTCTCCTCTGGAGACATTTAAAACCTGCCTGCATGTGTTCCTGTGTGACTTGCTCAAGGGGATCCTGCTGTGGCAGGGGGGCTGGACTGGATGGTCTTTCAAGGTCCCTTCCAATCCCCGATGCTCTGTGACTCTGTGACAGCGCAGTATCTGCGTTTTGTCTCTCTGTGGGTAGCAGACTGAGGCATCAATTGGTTTCTGCTCTTACTGCAACGAGGAAAGTACTAAGAGCAGGGGCAGAAGCTGAAATAGACCTTTTTTATTTTCCAGAGAAGCCCTAAAAAAGACTAAGTGAGGGCAGATATTGAAGGAAATGAGATTTAAGCCCCATTATGAATGGAAATGTCTCCAACTAGAGTCATTTGGGAAATGTGCTGAGGCACCAGTCCATTTCAAAGCCATGGGAACATACTCATTAAGCACTTTAACCATTAAAGGCAAGTCCCATAATACTTGCTTAGATTTACAACTGATTGGCTTCAGAACGCTTCAACGGCTACGTAGACGTTTTTTATAAGGGATAGACAGCTGTAGGAAACAAAGCACTGAAGAAAACCAGCCAATTAAACAAAACACCTTATGAAGAGTGGGCTAGAAGCCTGCACATTCTGGCCAAAGTCATCAAATCTAAGAGTCTGGCTCTCTGGCTCTCCAAGATCGTCCAGCCCAGCCTAGGACTTAACATCACCACATCGGCCAGACCAGGGCACTAAGGGCCACAGCCGGTCTGTCCTTCAAGACCTCCAGGGATGGGGACTCCACCACTGCCCTGGGCAGTCCATCCCAGTACATTAACATTTAAAAGCTTTCTTTTCCCTCTATAATGAACAAAATACTGTTTTTAAAGGAGCATTTAATGACTGATCCTTTCTCAGCCTGACCCAGAGGCAACTTGTTTTTATAACGGGCAAGTCAGATGTGACAGCAGCCTTGAATTGTGGGTTCAAAGACTGTGCTTGTGTGGTGAGAACCTCAGACCTAAAATTTCCAGCATGACTCAGGATCAGCAATGCTTTTTCCATTCTTCTGCAGGTTGTTACTTGATGTCTAATCCTTTTTGCTAAACAAAACCCCCACTCTGTTTTCTAAAAAGCTATTATTTTATCTCCCTAGAGGCCACTGATAGGACAAGGGGAAAGGGCCTTAAGCCATGGCCTTAAGCTGTGCCAAGGGAGGTTCAGGTTGGATGTCAGGAGAAATTTGTTTCTTGGAAGGCTTCTCAGGCACTGGAACAGCTGCCCAGGAAAGGGGTTGAGTCTCCATCCCTGGAGGTGTTGAAGAGAAGGGTAGATGTTGTGTTGAAGGACAGGGTTTAGTGGTGCTGACAGGGCTGGGAAATGGTTGGTGCTGAAGGTCTCTTCGAGCCAAAACTGTTCTGTGATTCTATTTCTGCTTTTAAAGTGCACACAGAAGAAACAAAAGCAGCCTAAATTATTAATTCAAAGTCTATTGATGAATCTAACCTGAGAAAACTGATCATATCCTGTATGTCACTGATAACGAATTTTCATGTCCTACTCACAGCAGTGTACACAATTTCACATCTATCAGCAGCTGCTTCCAAAATGATCACAGAATCACAGAACAATAGGGATTGGAAGGGACCTCGAAAGACCATCCAGGCCAATCCTCACTGCTGTGTCAGGGGGGATCCAAGTCACACAGGAGTCACAGAGTCACAGAATGGGTTGGGTTGGAAAGGACTTCCAAAGGTCAGGTAGTCCAACCCCTCTGCAGTAAGCAGGGACATCCACAGCTAGATCAGATAGCCCAGAGACTTGTCCAGCCTCACCTTGAATATCTCACAGAATCACAGAGCATTAGGGATCCACAGAGCATCCAGTCCCATCCCCCTGCCACAGCAGGATCCCCCAGATCCAGTTGCACAGGAACATGTGCAGGTGGGTTTGAAAGGTCTCCAGAGAAGGAGGCTCCCCAACCCCACTGGGCAGCCCTTCCAGAGCTGCTTCACCCTCACTGTGACCTCATCAGCTCTTCTCTTTCACATACAGATACTCCAACCTAACCCCAGTAAAGTTATTAAGCTCCTGGTCATCCAACCTTTTGTTTACAGAACAGGCGTCATTATATCTCTGTCACCTCCCTGGACCTGACCCCTTCTAATTCCTTTAATGGAATCCATTTCATATCTAAATCTTCTATCTTTCAATTCTTTCCACTAAATTACATTCCATCTGTGAAGCCTCTAAAGCTTTAATCATGCCTTCTAACAAATGTTATCACACTTATAGAGCAAAAGATGCCCAGAGATAAGACTAGAACATTTGGGAACTTCTACCATCTGTGCATCTCCCACTTACGCTTATTCAAAAGTCCTTCCCCTCACCCCGGTTGCTTCTTCTTCCAAGTGTTGTGTCCCTAAGCACATTTCCTTTTGTAGAGATAAGGACTGGTGCTCTCTGCCGTCGAAGTCCCGGTGAGCCGCACAATTACATTAAAAGGACGTTACTAGGGTTCAAAAAGCGAAATGCTCATTTCAGAGTTAGGAAATTCTGTGTGCAATCCGAGTTCCACCCGCTTGTGCAGGCTGACTTTGCCATATTTCTTCCCCTTGAGGCTCCTGCTTGCTTGGTCGTACAGAGCCAGACTTCTCCGGAGTGAAATCTAGGAGGAAAACAGTGTTCCACAGTATTAGAACGTCGCACTTCTAAGCTGAAGCCTGGCAGTCACTCTCATGCTGCAATTCCCCTGGCACAGAACAAAACACTCTGTGATTTCACCTATTTCTGAGTTTTCACCTGAAATCCTGAGACTGTTTTGCAGTTTGGCCGTGTTTCCGTGCCACTGGATCTAGGGGAGCCTGCTGTGGTGGTGGGATTGGACTGGATGGTCTTTTGAGGTCCCTTCCAATCCCTAATGTTCTGTGATATCCTAAATCAGTGGGTATTTTGGACTCACATCTGTGTTACTTTCTCATTTGTGATACCAGAATGGTAATAACCCCCAACATAATGCAGTTCTTCACTAATTAATTCCCAGTGTTAATTTTATAGGCAACACTGTGATGGACATAATCAAAAATACATGGAATCATAGAGTCATAGAACTGTAGAGCCATAGAATCATTAGGGATGGGAAGGGACCTCGAAAGATCATCCAGTGCAACCCCCCTGCCACAGCAGGATCTCCTAGATCCAGTCACACAGGAACATGGCCAGGTGGGTTTTAAACATCTCCAGAGAAGGAGACTCCACAACCCCCCTGGGCAGCCCCTTCCAGTGCTCTGTCACCTCCACTGTGAATCATAGAGAGATCCAGCTCCCTCAGCCTTTCCTCATCAGAGAGATGTCCCACTGCATCATCTTTGTGGCTCTGCGCTGGGCTCTCTCTAGCAGCTCTGCCCCAGCCACCTCCCTGGGCAACATGTTCCAGTGTTCAACCCCTCTCCTGCTAAAGAACTTCCTCCTAACATCCAATTTCAATCTCCCCTTCTCTAATTTGAATTCCATTTAATACTCCTGACTGCAGGATGTTATTCAAACACTGTGCAGTAAATAAGGCCCTGAGGCAAACAATAAATACAAAATAGAAACTATTTCTTATCAAGTCCAGCTTTACCCCCTCGTTCTCTGTAATTCTATACAACTATTTCTGCCTGTTAAATTCCATTTAATTATTTAATGTGCATTTGTTCGTTTGTTTCATTAAATCCTTCATCTGTTTGTTCGGTTCCAAATTGAAGTGCAGAGGAGAAAGAGCGCGTGAACGTGTAATTAGACTGCAATCAGACACTGCAATGGGTGGTGCAGCGACAGCTGAATGAAGGGTCTGCTGACAGGGTTGTTCTGATGTGTTCTGGGTGTTTGGCAGTGTGAAGGGTGCTCTTGACAATAGTGTTTTGTGCGTGTTCGTGTTTTGCTTCTATTAATTGTTTAGCTACAGCACTTCCCAGCCCAAAACCCAACCAGCCAGCTGAAAGCAGAGTAAACATTATATCACGCACTGCGTTCGAGTTCATGGGCTCACACAATCACAGAACGTCAGGGATGGGAAGGGACCTCCAAAGATCATCCAGTCCAGTCCCCCTGCCACTGGATCCCCTAGATCCAGTCACACAGGAACGTGGCCAGGCGGGTTTGAAACGTCTCCAGAGAAGGAGAATCCGAGTATAAAATATATAATTAGATATAGCTCTATATATATAGTCATTTATATATTTTATCTTTCAATGTGGATCATGCCAAGAAAATGATAAATGACAGTGGAAATCTGGAAGAATTATCACATCTGAAATGAGATTAATTTAAATCTAATATTTTAAACCTAATATTTAAAAACATTTCAAGGGAAAGTCCTGATCATTTTAACTGCAGAGTCCTGAAGCAATTAATACCCACACCTCACGGGGCTACAATGAGGCTTCTAAGTGAATCATTCACGGAGCAAATGGCCTGCTTACAGTTGAGAGGGGAAGCTACAGCGGGGAAATTCATAGATCTCCCGATATGATTTCGAATGCAAAGCTTCAGAGTAAATTTTGAAGCAAAGAATGAAAAATGACATGAAGTGCAAAGCAAACATCGTAAAATCTCTCGGGAGGTTCCAAAGAGTAAGTGAAACCATTCACCCAAGATCTTATTTGTCTTCTATGGAAGGAGAAGATCTCATCTATCTGGATTTCAAAGCGATTTGTGATAGGACAAGTGTCAGTTAAAACTGAGAAGAAATGGAGCCAGGCTCTGCACAGTGTCATCTACCGATAGGACGGGGGGCAGCGCGTGTGAGCTGGAACACAGGAGGTTCCACATCAGTGCCCAGGGGGTTGTGGAGGATCAAGAAAATCACACTGAAAGAATCAGGTTGCCTTGATCATTTCTGCAGTAGACATGGGATTGACCTTCCAACGCTACAAGGAGCACGTGAACTACATTTTAGCTACAAACTGTGTTCAGCAGCTGGAAATGGCAGGGAAAAGGGAAGATCCAGCCAAGCTACTACAGAAGGTCTAGCAGCAACCAAACCATGACATAGCTGTGAGAAATGGGAAGTGGCTGAGTCATCATCCTTGGATGTGTTTAAAAGCACATATGGTGCTCAAGGACATGGTTTAGTGGGAGGCTTGACACTGTTAGTTTAAAAACATTAGGGATTGGAAGGGACTTTGAAAGATCATCCAGTCCAATCCCCCTGACACAGCAGGATCCCCTAGATCTAGATGCACAGGAACATGGCCAGGCAGTTTTTAAATGTCTCAACAGAAGGAGCCTCCACAATCCCTCTGGACAGCCCATTGCAGAGCTCTGTCACCCTCACCAGGATGAAGTTCCTTCTCATACTGATGTGGAACCTCATTAGCCAGTGATGTGGAAATCATTAGCCAGTCCTTCATATTAAAGAAAGCAAGCTTCAAGGAATGGAGTGGAGGTGAAAGGGAATCTGTCATCACACAGAACCACAGAACATCAGGGATTGGAAAGGACCTCCAAAGATCATCCAGTCCAATCCCCCTGCCACAGCAGGATCCCCTAGATCCAGTCGCAGAGTCATGACGACCATCAGGAACGGGCAACTTCATTCACGAGAGAAAACCAAAAGCTACTGCATGACTTGGCAAACAGAACAGAGAGAAACGCTCTCTGTAAACACCCGAACAAGCCCTCCGATGTTTGTAGAGATGTGTTGACCTTTGAGCTCAGTATCAACATCAGATTTTTAAACATATGCACAATCTTCCATGTTTTTATTGAGTTTCTGATGCACTAGTGAAGGGTAGACTGAGCCTGGAGCTCAATACCAACGTAAGATTTTTAAATATATGCGCAGTTTTTAATGCTTTTATTGAGTCTTTCATGCACTAGTGAAGGACAGAACTCAGCGCGCAAGGATCCACCGCTCTGAGGCACAAACGTGACCTCCACAGCCAGGCAGGATGACACTGACACCAGCGAGCCGTTTATTGGCATTTATTTTGATTAAAATGCACATCATTTACTCCTTCACTCCTCTGCTTAAGATGTACACGAGCGCTTTCAACATCACTCGCTCCCTAGGTGCCTAATGCAAAGCTTATTTAGTCAAAGCACTTCCACTGGCTTCCGAGGGCTTTGGATTAGGTTCTCCTGCCTTCCCCCATCACCAGCTGCTGCAGGCTCCCAGCTTTATCACAGTATTACTCTTTTGCCCATGATCTTAAACGGCAGAGGAAGAGGTATCCTTTGGTTTGCCCTGCCTGTGCTTTAATGTGCTTAGATTGCACTTATTTCCTGCTGAGCCCTGGATGAGGTTTGGTTTGTGGAAGAGCAACTTTTTAATCATCTCACAGAATGAATGCACTGGAAGATACGTCTGGCTTCCATCAGAAGATGCAAAATGCGGAAACTTATCAGTACCCTCTCTTCCTCTAGACATGTTGTAGGTCACGAAAAACCCACTCCAGGCAGCGCTCACTCCTCTGACGAAGGAAGGTGCAAAAGCAATGGCACAAAGGATGATCACTGAGAACCTTTGCAGAACAGCTCGAGCGGGCACAGAAGGATGGCTGCCTGGCAGTGGCACCAAGTGACGGCAAGACAGCGAAGTATTTTGAAGGCCAGGTTCCCCACAGGAAGGGTGGCTGTAACCCTCTCACTTAGACTGGAGAAAATTCAGGCAGCAGTGCAAAACATTTCAGAGTCAAGTCTGACCACAGTTGTATGAGTTCAAAGATCGGTCCTTACAGTCTGAAATATTTCTGGTTGCTGGATGGACTTGGATTTAGTCTTTTTGCTGTTGGTTCAAGGTGATGCCAGCTCTCCCAGGTCTCTAATTCAGCCAAATCACAGGATCATGGAACGTTAGGGGTTGGATGGGACCTGGAGAGATCATCTAGTCCAATCCCCCTGGCAGAGCAGGACGCCAGAGCTCTTCACTAAGCCTGCACGGTACAGGCATGGATAACATGGATATCAGCCTCCAATTAAAGGCAGTTCTTTGCCAATTAGTTCACAGTTTTAACTGCAGATAGGCAACGTGGTGACGTACGTAATACAAAATTCATAGAGCCACGGAAAGGCCTGGGTTGGGAGGGTTTCAAACCCACCTGGCGTGTTCCTGTGCGACTTGGTCTAGTGGATCCTGCTCTGGCAGGGGGATTGGACTGGATGATCTTCTGAGGTCATTTCCAATCCCTAACGTTCTATGACTCTCTGTGACCTCCAAAGTGACATCCTCAGCTAGATTTGGTGGCCGAGAGCCTTGTCCAGCCCCACTATGCATATCTCCAGGGATGGGGCCTCAACTACCTCCTTGGGCAAGCAGTTCCAGTGTTCAACCCCACTTCTTCCTAGCAGTCACAGAGCAATGACAACCCCTGATGCAGTAACTCAAGGTGTGACCCATAACATATATTAACATATGAACTTCCAGAAGGCAACAGAGCACCACAGACCTGAGTTCTCCGTAACGGCGCCGAGTTTTCTATCAGAGCCTTTCCCTCTGAACTCTGCAGAGCTGCCGTCTTGCTCCGATACCTCCTCTTCTACTCAACAGGCAGCTGACACAGTGGATTCACGAGCACACGCCAGATCTTCTACGCTACCCTGAATTGGATTAATAATAAATTAAAGCTGCACAGGATGCGCTGGGAACATCAGACAAAAGATTTTATGATCCACTGATTCGCATTTAAAAATGAAAGAAAACTTCAGCTCAAAGCAAAGATATTTGCAGCATCTGGAAAAAAACCAACCCAAAACCAACCCATACGTTCAAAAAACCCACAAGAGGTATGAAACAGAACTGGAAAATAATACTAGTTTGAGAACCTCTAAAGAGTGTGTAAAGGCTTTTACAGAGGCTGTGTACCCAGTTCTGTGTGTAAGGAATAGCTGACAGAAACAAGCATGAACTTTTAGCTATTTAAAATACATAATATATATCAAAACATATATTAAAATAGGTATTAAAATATACAAAATATTAAAATATATATTAAAGAGATATAAAGATATATTAAATATGCTATCCATCAAATTTAATTAAACAAGCCTTTCCTTTTTCCAAGTAGTTCTCTGGAACACAAACTTGGTTGATATAATGAGCTGCTTTGACTTTCTGCAGTCACAGAATCACAGAACATGAGGGATTGGAAGGGACCTCGAAAGATCATCCAGTCCAGCCCCACTGCCACAGCAGGAACCCCTAGCTCCAGTCGCACAGGAACACGGCCAGGCAGGTTTTAAACATCTCCACAGAAGGAGACTTCACAATCCCCCTGGAGGGGGGCTCTGTCACCCTCACCATGAAGAAGTTACCTCTCACACTGATGTGGAACCTCCTCTGTTCCAGCTCACCCCCATCACCTCTTGTCCTATCATTGGGTGCCCCTGAGGAGAACCTGGCTCCATCCTCCTGACACCCACCCTTCTCATATTGATCAACATTCATGGGGTCACCCCTCAAGCTCCTTTTTTCCAAGCACAAGAGACCGAGCTCCCTCAGCCTTTTCTCATCAGGTAGATGCTCCCCTCCCTTCATCATCTCTGTGGCTCTGCTGGACTCTCTCCAGCAGCTCTGTGTCCTTCTGGAACTGAGGGGCCCAGAACTGGACACAAGATTGCAGATGCAGCCTCAGCAGGGCAGAGTGGAGGAGGAGGAGAACCTCTCTCGATCTACTAACCACGTCCCTTCTGATCCACCCCAGGGTGCCCTTGCCTTCCATTCAATAAAGCAGAAACAACGATCATTTATCAGAGACAAAGACTGAGATGAATCCAAAAACCATTACAAGAAACCTCAAGCCACAGCAGTGTGAAAGGGAGGTCTGATGAAGTGAACCTGGCAAACCCCACGTGTTTATGGCTTGCGGGGTGGCTAAGCTGGTCACTGCTCTTTGATCTCATAGAGATAACTACTAACTACTTGGAGACCTTCAGTGTGTGCACAGAATGATCCTGTCCCTCATACAACTGGCCTGGGCACGTCGATCCAACCTGTCCAAGTCCCTCTGTGGAGCCTTCACCACTGATACCAGCCTAGGAAACGCTGCGGAAAGAAGCCCTGCGTTACTTCCAGAGGTAACTGCGGTGCTCTCTGCTCATCAGTTCAGGAGGCTATCAGCTACACCCATTGAATGTGGCCAGCGACAATGAACACGTCTCTCTCTCCTTCTCAGCGCTACCTGGTTCTCATATATTTCCTTTAAATTAAATTCATATAAATTATCTTCCCTGAATGCCTCTCTCTATCTCGCTCTGCAGAATAAATACTCATTTCCTTCTAGTTTTAATAGGAACTCATCCAAACTCACCCTAAATGCTTTTTGTCCCCCATATTATAGCTGACTTTGCTTTGAGAGAAATTGAATAACATTAAAAAATAGAGCTATAAGCTGATGGGGCTGGCTGTGCAGCTCATTTCTACCCTTGAAAATCCAGGCAGACCAGGAGCTGCAGACGAAGCGTAAAGCCAACCCAAACCTCCTGCCCCCATGAACATCCAGGTGCTTTGGGAAGATCTGTCACTAATTTTTCCTTCTGATTTTAAGCCTAATCTGTCTGTCAGTCCGTCGAATGGACACATTTGCTGGGTCGGGGGTAAAAACGAACTCCGCTCCGGGCAAGATCTTCCCTAACAGATTTTATAGGATAAGACTGTGAAAAAGAAGGAGGAGGAGAAAAAGAATGAAAAGAAGGGAAAAAATGAAGAAGGAAAAGGGAGAGAAGGAAAAGAAAAAGAAGAAAAAGAAGAAGGGGAGAAAAATAAAAAGACAAGCGAAAGGAAAAGGAGAACAAGAAGGAAAAAAGGGGAAAGGGAAGGAAAAAAGAAAAAAGAGAAACAGAAAGGAAAAGGGAACAGAGAAAAAGAAAAATAGAAGAAAAAAGCATAGAACCCACCAGCCTTAGTCCTTGTGGTTTGTAAGGAAAGTGTATTCACTGCCAAAGCCTCTAGCAAACAGAATCATGATGACTTGTGCTAAAGGGTCTTTATAAAGGTAAGAACTCCGCGATGGTGATGGGATCCGCCCTGTGCAGGTACCTTCTGTTTTGGGCAGACCTCAACCATCGCTTTGAGAATGAGCAACTCTAACCGCGTGAGGTTGAACCACTGTCAGCCAACCCATGGTTTTTCCTCCGTCAGTAACTTCTGTGGTGCATTACCTGGTTTTTCTTTAGATTTAAGCGATGCACTCCGTTACATAAGCACAGATGCAGCTGTCATAGGCTGAAACCTGTGGACTGGATGATCTGTCAAGGTCCCTTCCAATCCCTGATGCTCTGTGATTCTGTGACCATAAACTTTCAGTTGTGCTGTCCATCAGCAAGGCTGTGGCTGCCACGAGTAACATCCCTTCTGCCTACCGTAGGCTACTCCGCAGCTATTTGCAGAGCTGCAAAAGGCAGTGGCCAAGTGTCAGCATCCCTCTAATTCCTCCGAGCTCTCACTGATGTTGGCTGCGACCAACTGAGGGGAGCTCTGCGGTGGCCAGAGGGAGGCTGTGGGAGGGGACTGGATGATCTTTCGAGGTCCCTTCCAAACACTAACGTTCTGTGGTTCTGGGAAAAGGGGGTGAAGAGATCACAGCAAATTGCACCAGCACTCGAGCAAAAAAGAGAGGTCACGGCGGGTTTAGGGCTGTTGCGGTGTCGTTCCAGCCGTCTGTCCCTTGGTGGAGATCTCGAGTTACTTTCTCCCTGCCGTCAAAAGGGTTTGAACCGCTTTACCGTGGGCTTTTTGTCCTTGTTTTTACCCTGCTTGCAAATTCGCCGTCATGTTTACTGTATTTAACCTTTTCCTGGCACTATCATGGATTTGTTGCCTTCGAGCCCACCTGACGGTGCCTGTTGTTTGCGGACGGGGAAGGGGTTAATGCTTGGGCGGCCTCTCGTGAGCAAACAGAACGCAGCGACGTGTGTTCGCTGCTGCACGGACACGCTGATCTGCCTTTCCTTAACCCGAGACGGATTCCCACCGCACGTTCCCGCAGCAGTGCGCCGGGGAAGACCCTCCGACAATTCCTGACCTGCGGAGGACACATCGCTGCGGGCTCCAGAGCCAACTGCGGACACCGAGGTCGGATGCTGGAGGGAGAAGCAGGGTTCCCGCAAGAAATGCGGCTACAGCAGACATTAATTGAGGCTGCATGGTTGAGCCGTGACCCCGGTCCTTCCAATCGAAACCCACACCAGCGGCGACAAAGCCCCGCTGCAGAGCATCGCCAAGGGAGCTGGAGAGGGAGGCGGGGGGTGCAGCGGGAAGCTCCCAGGCTGTTTCAGGATTTCCCCACGTACAGCAGCCTGCGAGTGTCAGCAAGACGGATTCCTTCCCACACGCAAGATGCCACCTCGGTGGCCTTAGCAGATGTTCCCTTTAAGGACACACAAGCGCTGCTTTCCCCTCCCCGCGCATCCCCCGGCATCGCGGGCTATTTTATTTATTACAGTCGATTCCACTCGGTGATGCCTCTTCCCACTTGATCCCACCACCGGATCAGCAGGACAAGCGCCAAGTGGCGGC
This sequence comes from Rhinopomastus cyanomelas, assembly GCA_013400115.1. Taxonomy (NCBI): domain Eukaryota; kingdom Metazoa; phylum Chordata; class Aves; order Bucerotiformes; family Rhinopomastidae; genus Rhinopomastus; species Rhinopomastus cyanomelas. Next base: position 78,478 of record VXBP01005041.1, on the reverse strand, counting down.
TGAGTGCGTGTGGCCGTCTGGGGGAGGGGGCTGGACGGGAGTTCCACTGCGCAACAGATTCGACCAAGAGGTCCCCAGCCTCCCCTGCTTGAAGCAGCTGCGCTTGTTCGTGTCGACCATCGCGGGATCAGGGTTGCCGGCCGTTCCTCCGGGGGTGGGGGGGGATAGGGGGACGGGATGACACCCACGACACGGCTGGCACAGCCCCGTCCCCCCCTCCCTAACCCCAGCCCCCGCAGCCGGGCAGGACACGCGGAGCCGGAGCAGCGCTGCCATTGCCCATGCAGCTCACGTCGAGCCCATTTCCCACGCCGGCCGCCTGCCCTGGGGGAGGAAAAGAGGAGGGGAGAATGATAGGAAATGGAGGTGGGGGGGCTCCGAAAAGAGGAACCAATCCACTGTGAAGGACGCAGCACTCCCGAGCAGAAAAGGCATCGCACAGTGAGAGAGAAGAAAGGGAGGGGGGAGCTGGGGGTGCAGACCGCCTGTGAAAGGCACAGTGTGTCTACGAGGGCCAGCGAGGGTGGGGAGGGGGAGCAAGGAAGCGGCTGCACATGGCAGGAGAAAGCAGTCGCTCATCTGCCTGGAAGAGGCTCATGGTGGTAGAAGTAGACACGGGAAACAACAGGGAGAAGAGAAGGGAAGAGGCGAGGGTGTCCGCGCCGTGCAGCAGCCCAGCGGGCGACTAACGTGTGCGGCGGGGAGGTTAAAGGCTCTTCCAAGCCGCCCCTTCCCCCTGGCGACTACGTTAAGTTTCCTGGCTGCGCCTAAGAAGCACAAAGACAAGAGAGCCTCGGGCTTGCGATTGTGTCGCTTCTGCGGGGAGCCGGTGTCATGAAACCCGCCGGGATTCCTAGGGACCGGCGTGTCTGGAGCCGAAAATTCCCCTCTTCCAGAGCACCGGCAGCAGCGAGAGGGAATTCTGATAAATTCAAGTTGCCTGGCAAATATAATAGGGATTTGGGATTAATCCTACTTAACCCGCTGCGAGGATGCTGAGCTCTGCCGAGCCCCCTCCCCTCCCTCCCTCCTCCGTCCGGGACTGCGGCGGTGAGCACTGAGTCTGCGCCGAGCCGGGCTTTCTCGCTGATGCTGCAGATATAAAACCCGAGTGTCTTCAGCATCGGCGGGGGAGGGTGTTTTTGTGTTGCTGGCGAAGGCACTGAGAGCGGCGGGGACCGGTGCCAGGGCCGGAGAGCAGCCCTGCATCCCCCTCCGGAGAGGGGATCACTCCCGTCGCTCACTGCCTTGCGCCGGCTCCGCGCCTCTGGACCCCCCGCCCCACAAGGAGAAAAGGTGGCAACCTTCCCTCCCTCCTTCCTTCCCTCTCTCCCTCCCTCCCTCCCACGTTCACTCACCGCCCCAAATGACAAAGACACGCTGTGACCGTTGCTTTGAAGCACCTCAACAACAGCCGGCCGNGCTCCTCGCTGCGCATACAGGCTGCTTCTCTTCCCGCTGCCTGCCCCGCGCTCGCCCGGCTCCCCTCGCCCTCCCGGCCAGCATCCCTCCACCCGGAGAGTCCCTCGATTTCCTGCGGGATCCGAGTGGAGAGGGAGTGGCGGGAGCAGGTAGAGTGGAGCCAGGTCTGAGCGGCACACAAAAGCCGTGGGCGATGAAATGGCACAAAGTCAACGGGAGAAGCGAACTAGGGACGCTGCTATCAACAAAGTTGAGGGCAGAGCTTTAACGCTCAAGTTTATTTCCCTCTTACCCAGGTAGGTGCCGCTACGTTTGAGCAGCAAGTCTCTGCCAGGAAACAAACCTGATCCTGCTGGCTTGTGGTTATTGTCCTAAACACCCTGGTCCCCTTCCCGATCAGCTTTTCCAAGGGATGATTTCAACCAGCCCCCCTCCCCAGGAGGCCCACAAACACTCCTGAAGACTATGGTTGGACCCGGTGATCTAGCAGCATTTTTCATAGAACATCAGGGATTGGAAGTGACCTCGAAAGATCAGCCAGTCCAATCCCCCTGCCACAGCAGGGTCACCTAGATCAAGTCGGACAGGAATATGTCCAGGCTGGTTTTAAACGTCTCCAGAGAAGGAGACTCCACAACCCCCCTGGGCAGCCCCTTCCAGGGCTCTGGCACCCTCACTGGGAAGGTCCTTCTGATATTTATATGGAACCTCCTCTGGTCCAGCTCACACCCGCTGCCCCTTGTCCCATCACTGGGTGCCCCTGAGCAAAGCCTGGCTCCATCCTCTTGACACTCACCCTTCACATATTGATCAACGTCAATGCGGTCACCCCTCAGGCTCCTCTTCTCCCAGCTAAACCCACCTATGATGATTCTGTCATTTTCAAAAGACAGATTCGAATCACAGTGATGGGAAGAACCGGAACCCAAGTCATGGCAATGGGAAGAACCGGAACCCAAGTCATGGCAATGGGAAGAACCTGAACCCAAGTCACAGTGATGGGAAGCACCTGAACCCCAGTCATGGCGATGGGAAGCACCTGAACCCAAATCATGGTGATGGGAAGAACCTGAACCCAAGTCACAGTGATGGGAAGCACCTGAACCCCAGTCATGGCGATGGGAAGCACCTGAACCCAAATCATGGTGATGGGAAGAACCTGAACCCAAGTCACAGTGATGGGAAGCGCCTGAACCCAAAGCACACGCGGAAGGTCTGAGATCCAAGGCAGCAGTCCCCCCACACACACGTCCCCTCCCCTCTCCCCCATCCCCCTTCCTCCCGGGAGTTTTCTGCAGTTTCCCCGACCGCAGCCGGTTCGCAAAAGGCTCCGGTGGCGGGGATCTGTGCGAAGCGAGTTGCCTTACCAGCGCGATTCCGCAAAACTCAAGAGCCAGCTCTGCCTTAAAGAAAGAAAAAGCGAGTAAACATTTGCTTTGAAAAATCGCTGCTCGGCTCCCAGTCTACTGCGGAGCTGGGGAAGGGGAAGGGTAGGAATCGCTGCGGATCACGGGGCTGGAGCGAGCGGCGGCGGCAGCAGCAGCGCTCGGGGCGTGTGGCGAGGAGCTGGCTGTGGAGGAGCGGAGGGCTGTTTTGTGGCGAGCAGCTATCCCACTCGCAGCCGCGGCTCAGGGTAAGGCTGGCTTTCTGGAGTGCAGCGTTCACTCGTCCTCCCTCCTCCTCCTCCTCCCCCCTCCCTCTTCCTCTCTCTCTTTCTGTGTGTGTGTAGCGCAGGCGGCTCTGCTGCTGCTGCTGCTGCTGCAGCGTCAGGGAAGAGCTGCCGAGAGAAGCTCCCACAGCAGCTCCCCACCACTTCGGGCAAAACTTATCGCTTTCCTGCTGCTTCTTTTTTTTGCATTATTGTTATTTTTTTATTTCATTCCGAGTGGGAATCTTCTCAGTTCAAGAGGAGGGAAAAAAAGCCTCTGCCGTGGAAGCTCTGCGTGCTCCACACTTCTCTGGCAGCCACAGGAGGGGAATGCACAATTGCAGATGTCACCCACCGTGGCGGTGCAGGTTCACAGGAGACAACTGCCTGGCCACGATTTGATTCGCGAATAGAACTCTGCCTGTTTCTCCTCGATTTTTTTTTTTTTTTTTGCTGGGTTTTTTTGGCTCTTTTTTTTCCCTCCTCCCCACGAGCCGGATGTCGTTCCGAATCGGTGTTTAATTCACGTGTGTGCGTGGTGGCGGTGGGGGGAATCCAGTTACATCTTGTTCGGGTTGACTTCCACTTCAATCGCCTTTGGACACATAGTTTTGTCGCCCAACCTTTGAACTGAAAAGGATCGAGTTCAGGGCTGGTTACCTGCATTGGGACGGGAAGGAAGAGGAGAGAGAGAGAGAGAGAGGGAGAGAGACTGCAATCTCATTTGTGACTCGCTGTCGGTGCTGCAGCTCCAGCTCGCTCCAGCACATGCAGCGCAGATGCAGGTAAGGCTCGCACCCTCGCACCCACACCCCAACTGCGGATGCTCAGGCAAACTTGGGCACTGTTGCTGGCTCGGTGCTCGCGTCGGCAGCCTTCCAGCAGCCTGCCCGGGCGGCTCGCCGCAGTTTTCTCTATCGTGGGCTTTGTGACTAATGACCTTGCGCAGAGTTGGTACCACACACACACACACGCACACGCGGAAAAGCCGCTCCGGCGAGGGAAGAGAGGCCAGCGCTTTGCTAGGGAGCATCGCCGCACATGGATTCGGGTGCTTTTCGGCCAGGGAAGGGGCAGATCCTGCGGACTGCTTTGTGAGGCGCGGGCTGCTTCTCCTATCGACAGCGCACTTACCGACGGCGTTAGGCTTCCTGGCTCCTTGCTTTAGATTTTAATAGTCTTCCTCCGAGACCTGCCCAGTGCTGGGAGGATCTGGAGTTTTCCCGGACATAAACCCTTTTGACTAAAGAAAACCACTCATTTTTAAGTATTTTTAAAATATTTTTTGCCCTTTTTTTGCCTGTTTTTGGCCTTTTTCCCCCCTTTTGCCTTTTTTGCTTCTTTTTGACTTTTTTTCTGCTTTTTCTGGCTATTTTTTGCGTTTTTGTTGCCTTTTTTAGGGCTTTTTTTTTTGCCTTTTTTGCCCCCCCCCCCCCGCCTGTTTTCTGGGGAAGAATAAAGCTGATGCCTCGCTCGTAAACGCCTGAGAGAGAGAGAGAGAAAAGCGAGCGAGAGTGTGTAGTTAACTCTAGTGTCGAAGAAGACGACCGGGAGCGGGGGGGCTACGACTCGCACCGGCGCTTCTTCTGCTTTTCTTGCAAACCTTTGCAAAGTGATTACAGTACAGTCGGAGAGGAGGAGGAGGAGGAGAAGGGGGAGGAGGAGGAAAATCCCATCCTATCTGTCGAGATGAATTTTTAAAAAGCAACGAAATCCCACTGTCCCGCGAACTGTAAGTACCATCGCAAGTGGAAGGCAGGGAGAGAGGGCAGCCCAGGAGCCAGCCAGCAGCAGGGCTTTGATCGCCAACTGCAGCACCAGCCATGAGCCGATAAGTTTCCGGGAACAGAAGGATTTTATAATTGATTACCAGACGCTCCGTTGGCTTCTTGGAGAGGGGTGGAGCGGTGGGAGTGAGAGGAGGAGGCGGGGGGGGGATTCGGTGCGAGGAAGATGAGGAAGATGCGAACTCTCCTCGGCTTTGTGCATTGCTGCTGCTGCTGCTTCTTGCTCCTCCTGCCTCCGCCGCTCTGGGTCAGCCTGGCAGCGGCCAAGCAGCTCCTCAGGTACCGGCTGGCCGAGGAGGGACCCGCCGACATCCGCATCGGCAACGTGGCTTCCGACCTGGGCATCGTGACGGGCTCCGGAGAGGTGACATTCAGCCTGGAGTCGGGCTCCGACTATCTCAAGATCGATAACATCACCGGCGAGCTGAGCACCACGGAGCGGCGCATCGACCGCGAGAAGCTGCCGCAGTGCCAGATGATCTTCGACGAGAACGAGTGCTTCCTGGACTTCGAGGTGTCGGTCATCGGCCCCTCGCAGAGCTGGGTGGACCTGTTCGAGGGCCGGGTCATCATCCTGGACATCAACGACAACACCCCCACCTTCCCTTCCCCCGTCCTCACGCTCACCGTGGAGGAGAACCGGCCCGTGGGGACCCTCTACCTGCTCCCCACCGCCACTGACCGCGACTTCGGCCGCAACGGCATCGAGCGCTACGAGCTGCTGCAGGAGCCCGGCGGGGACGGCGGCCGCCGCGGCGGAGGGATCGGCGGCGGCGGCGGCGGCGGAGGAGGATCGGCCTCGGCGGCCTCCGAGAGCGCCCCCTACCCCGGCGGCGGCGGCGGGAAGCGGCGGCCGGAGGCGGAGGCGGCGGCCCGCAGCGGCGTCTTCGAGCTGCAGGTGGCCGACACGCTCGACGGGGAGAAGCAGCCGCAGCTGATCGTCAAGGGGGCCCTGGACCGCGAGCAGCGCGACTCCTACGAGTTGAGCCTGCGCGTGCGCGACGGCGGCGACCCGGCGCGCTCCTCGCAGGCCATCCTGAGGGTCCTCATCACCGACGTGAACGACAACAGCCCCCGCTTCGAGAAGAGCGTCTACGAGGCCGACCTGGCGGAGAACAGCAGCCCCGGGACCCCGATCCTGCAGCTGCGGGCCACCGACCTGGACGTGGGGGTGAACGGGCAGATCGAGTACGTCTTCGGGGCGGCCACCGAGTCCGTGAGGCGTCTGCTGCGCCTCGACGAGACCTCGGGCTGGCTCAGCGTCCTGCACCGCATCGACCGCGAAGAGGTGAACCAGCTGCGCTTCACCGTCATGGCCCGAGACCGGGGGCAGCCCCCCAAGACGGACAAGGCCACCGTCGTGCTGAACATCCGCGATGAGAACGACAACGTCCCCACCATCGACATCCGGAAGATCGGGCGCATCCCGCTGCGGGACGGCATGGCCAGCGTGGCGGAGGACGTGCTGGTGGACACCCCCATCGCCCTGGTGCAGGTGTCGGACCGCGACCAGGGGGAGAACGGTGTGGTGACCTGCACCGTGGTGGGAGACGTGCCTTTCCAGCTCAAGCCGGCCAGCGAGGGCGAAGGAGAGCCGCAGAACAAGCGCAAGTACTTCCTGCACACCTCGGCCCCCCTGGACTACGAAGCTGTCCACGAGTACAACGTGGTGATCGTGGCCGTGGACTCCGGTAGCCCCAGCTTGTCCAGCAACAACTCCTTGCTGGTGCGGGTTGGGGACACTAACGACAACCCTCCTGTGTTCAGCCAGGCCGTGCTCGAGGTCTCCTTCCCAGAGAACAACTTGCCTGGCGAGAGAGTGGCCACGGTGGTTGCCACAGACGCAGACAGCGGTAAGAATGCCGAGATCACCTACTCCCTGGAGGCCTCGCCCCTCTCCGCAGAGGCACCAGGAGGCATCTTCAGCATTGACCCCGACTCCGGGGACGTGTCGGTGCAGGCGGTGCTGGACCGTGAGCAACGCGACACCTACGAGTTCCAGGTGACGGCCCGGGACAAGGGGGTGCCGTCGCTGCAGGGCTCCACCACGGTGGTGGTGCGAGTGGCAGACCGCAACGACAACGAGCCGCGCTTCATGCAGGACGTGTTCACTTTCTACGTGAAGGAGAACCTGCAGCCCAACAGCCCCGTGGGCATGGTGACTGTGATGGACTTTGACAAAGGCCGCAACGCTGAGCTCAGCCTCTCCATCCAGCCCAGCGACCACGACCAGGCAGCCGGCATCTTCTCCATTGAGAATGACACCGGGACCATCTTCTCCACCGTCTCTTTCGACCGCGAGCAGCAGACCAGCTACACGTTTAAGGTGAAGGCTGTGGATGGAGGCGAGCCGCCGCGTTCTGCCACGGCTACCGTGTCCCTCTTTGTGATGGACGAGAACGACAACGCGCCCACCGTCACCTTCCCCAGCAACAGCTCCTACACTGTGCTGCCACCCTCCAGCAACATGCGCACGGTGGTGGCCACAGTGGTTGCCACCGATGCCGACACCGGTCTCAACGCTGACCTCAACTACAGCATTGTCGGGGGCAACCCTTTCAAACTCTTCGAGATTGACCCGGCCAGCGGCGTGGTGTCGCTGGTGGGCAAGCTGGCCCCCAAGCACTATGGCCTGCACCGCCTCGTGGTGCAGGTGAACGACAGTGGGCAGCCGCCCCAGTCCACCACCACCCTGCTCCATGTTTTTGTCAACGAGAGCCTGTCGAACGCCACCGTGGTGGAGAGCCAAGTGGCCCGCAGCCTACACACCCCGCTGGCCCAGGACATTGCTGGTGACCCCAGCTACGAGCTCAGCAAGCAGAGGCTGAGCATAGTGATTGGTGTGGTGGCCGGCATCATGACCGTCATCCTCCTCATCCTAGTGGTGGTCATGGCCCGTTACTGCCGCTCCAAGGGCAAACACGGCTACGAGGCCGGCAAGAAGGACCACGAGGACTTCTTCACCCCGCAGCAGCACGACAAGGCCAAGAAGCCCAAGAAGGACAAGAAAGGCAAGAAGGGCAAGCAGCCCCTCTACAGCAGCATCGTCACCGTCGAGGCTTCCAAGCCCAACGGGCAGCGCTACGACAGCGTCAACGAGAAGCTCTCGGACAGCCCCGGGATGGGCCGGTACCGCTCGGTCAACGGCGGCCCGGGTAGCCCGGACTTGGCCAGGCACTACAAGTCGAGCTCGCCGCTGCCCACCGTCCAGCTGCACCCGCAATCCCCCACCGCCGGCAAAAAGCACCAGGCGGTGCAGGACCTGCCCCCGGCCAACACGTTCGTGGGCGCCGGAGACAACATCTCCATCGGGTCGGACCACTGCTCCGAGTACAGCTGCCAGGCGGGCAGCAAGTACAGCAAGCAGGTGAGCCAGCGCCGCGGGCCACGCGGGCACACCGCGGGCGGGGAGGGGAGGGGAGGGGAAGGAAGCAGCAGTGACCGCCCCCCACCCCGCATCCCCCCATCACAAGCAGACACGATCCAGTGACCCATTCAGTTGCCACCACCTGTCCCCACCATGCCCTGGGCAGGGGTCAGGTGCCCAACAACAGGCAGCACGCACGTTTCTCCTCGTTACTATCCTCGTTAATTAGTCCCAGCCTGGCTGGCCTGTGGTGGACTCGGTCGCCACAAGGAGCTATTAGCCCTTCTCAGCAGTGGGTCAAGAGCCTCCCCAAACTTTGACCCCAGGGAGCTGCTGCTCCCCTCAGCCCATCCGCAGCAGCTGATCCCGCAGCCGAGGGTTGGTTTGGGGAAGGAGGGGAGTTCTGCCCGTTGGCCTCTTCCTCAGGCTGGGGCTGAGGCTGGACCACCATCCCCCGCTCAGGTGCCAAAGTGGCCATGAGCCCCTCGTTCCCTAGGACCAGGGGGCTTCACTAGCCTGGCCGCAGTGGGATTGACACCGCAGAGGCCGCTCTCTGTGCGGCGGGCGCTGAGAACGCAAAGCCAGGGCAGCGAGCTCAGTCGGACGCCGCGGTGCCGTCCTGGCCGCCGCCTTTTACGTCGTGTTGTTCCCTTCCTCCCTTGTGTAACCCCATGACGTTCACTCCCGCACTCAGACGGGGGGGCCCCGGTTTGCCAGCTCAGCTGCTGCAGAGCCCTGCCTATAGGGACCGCGATGGCCCTGAGACCTCTCAGTGTTGCCTTCAGCAGTGACACAAGGGACTGGCTTGGTGGAGGTGGTGTCAGGGGAGCTCCAGTATCCTGAAGCTGGTGATGGTAGAGAGTTTCTTTCACTCCTTGACTTAAAACAGGGATAACTTCAGCTGCTTTTTGCTCCTTGATTTAAAACAGGGACCGTTAGGCTCCTAGCATCAGTTCTGCACGTGTGTAGCCTGAACAGAGACAATTCTGGGGGAGGAGTACTCTTTGGGGTGATGATAAGGTGGGCTACTTTACATGTGGTGGTTTACATCTTTCCATGTAAGAGAATGTGTTCCGTGCCTCCTCAGCTACGTGCAGCTGGATCTAGGGGATCCTGCTGGGGCAGGGGGATGGGACTGGATGGTCTTTCGAGGTCCCTTCCAGTCCCTAGCATTCTGTGAGTCTGTGATGCCGTGCACAGGGATCTAGAGAGAGATGGCTCTTGATGCATGGAAGTGTAGAGCCACGTTTGGAACGGGGAGCTTCTCCCTAGGCTGAGTAAGATGCCTTTCTGTTCCTGATTAAGATGCAAATGTGCTCCACAATGACCTGATTTAAATATATGTATTTATCCATTAATAATATATTTATTAACTATAAATACATATATTCATGCATTATATAGTTATGAGTGTTTATATAGTATTTAAAAGACATATTTATATTAAAATATATATAAATATATATATGAAGATATATATATTAAAAAATAGAGCCATAGAATCATGGAATCATTAGGGATATGATGGATGCACTTTGAAAGAGCTGCTAGAATCCTACAGGATAGGCCAGAACACTGCAGCATATAGTAGTGTTGGAGTAGCACAGTTGAAGTAGTAGTTGTGTTGCCTGTATCTGCATTCTGGGCCCCTCAGTTCAAGAAGGACACAGAGCTGCTGGAGGGTGTCCAGTGTAGAGTAACGAGGATGGTGAAGGGAGGGGAACATCTCCCTACTGAGGGAAGGCTGAGGGAGCTGGGGCTCTTGAGCTGGGAGGAGAGGAGATGGAGGGGTGACCTCATGAATGTCTGTAAGTATGTGAATCATAGAATCATCAGGGATTGGAAGGGACCCTGAAAGATCATCCAGTCCAATCCCCCTGCCAGAGCAGGATCCCCTAGATCCAGTCATTAGGGATTGGAAGGGACCTCAAAAGATCATCCAGTCCGATCCCCTAGACCAAGAAAACCCTAAAATACTGTAGAGCAGCCGAACTGAAAGCACTGTAAAGTGAAGTGACCCATAGGAGACACCCAGTCGTTCCAGCCCGCCAGAGGCGGTGTGACTGATGGGCTGCTGTCTGCCAGCATCCGTGCGTGCGCCGGGGTTCCGCAAATGATGTGGTGTTACGGGACGTTTGATGTGGTGGGTTCTGGGTGCCACGTTTCCTTGGCTCCCTCCCTGAGAGAACAGAGTGGTTTCGGGTTGGGAAGAGTCCATGTCGAGCACAATCTGCAAAGAAAGGTCCTACCTGCCAAGAGGCACCACGCAGACGGTGTCCCTTCGGTGAGTGGCACAGGAGCACGTGCGCGTCGGGCACCACTGCTCTGTCGCGGCTGCAGAGCGTCTGAGTAGATCCCGAGTGTCGCTTGTTTGCGGCGACAAAGAATTCCCTGCGTGGCCCTTGCACGAAAGGGACAGGAGCAGTCCCTGCCGCACACGCGGCCCTTCCGCTGGGCTCGAAACCCCTCAGGTTCTGTTTCAGAAGCAGTTGGACTTGCGAGTGACTGGGGTATCATTGATTGCTGGCAGATCACCTCACCTTTTCCACGGGTGCGTTTGGGGTCCCGGTGCGTTAGAGCCCTTCTGAGCAGGAGGAAGTGTCCTCATCGCACTTCCACTTGCACCAGTCCGACTGAAAGCACCGGCCCGTCGTTGCCTTCCTAGCAAAGCAGTTGCCTAGTGGTGGCACGTTTCCTGTGCTGCTGGCTGCGTCGGTGGTTGTGGCTACTGAGCTTCCCTGGAGAACTTCCAGCCAACAGGCAAAGGCCTTGGGGGCTGACTTTTCAAATGTATTTCTTTTATTTTTAAAATGTAGTGGTTCTCTTTTAAAAATTTATTGATTTCATTTTAGAAATGTGTTTGGTTTGTGTTTAAAATTTATTGCTTTTATGTTTCAAATTTATTGCTTTTGTGTTTAAAATTTATCGCTTTTGTGTTTAAAACTTACTGCTTTTGAGTTTAAAACTTACTGCTTTTATTTCAAAAATTTACTTGTTTCATATTTTAAATTATTTTATCAATACGTTTTCTCAATGTGTTTTATCAATACATTTGATCAATACATTTCAAAAGTATTGGTTTTGTTTTAAAAATCATTTATTTCATTTTTATTTGCTCTATTTTAAAAATGTAATTATTTCATTTTTAAAATGTGTTTGGCTTATCTTTAAAATGTATTGGTTTGATTTTAAAAATGCTTTGCTTTTATTTGAAAAGTTTATTTATTTCATTTTTAAAATGAGTTTGCTTTATGTTTAAAATGTATTGATTTGATTTTGAAAGCCTTTTGCTTTTGTTTTTAAAATCTATTGATTTTGTTTTAAAGGTGCATCTATTTAAAAACTCTATTTTACTTTTAAAATCTATTGCTTTTGTGTTTAAAGTCTATTGATTTTATTTTTCAGATGCATCTGTTTAAAAGCTGCAGTTATTTGACTTTTACAACTTATTTTTAAAGTGCAGTTATTTTTCAAATGCAATTTTTCAAAGTTGTGTATTTTTTTAAAATGCATTCGTTTTTAAAACGTATTTAATTTATTTGAGAAATGCATTTCTTTCAGTTCTGTTCAGGAAGCACCTGCACAGTCCTTAGCTGTTCACTGGAGTTAAGTCAGGTTCCCTTAACGCCCCGGGAGCCGGAGGAGGTAGAGCTGAGCGCCAGGGAGGAGCTGCCAGGCGGCTGCTTGCCTGTGGGTACCTGCCAGCTCCTCGCTGGGTGACTTTGGCTCCTGCCTTTGCCCCGCAGGGGGGGCTTTCACAGACCACACTAGACAGTTCACCCCTGCAGCACCGACAGCGGGGTGCGCGTGGGGTCGCCCCGGGGGGTTCTGAGCACCCGAACTGCGTGGGGTTGTTGGTCGGCGCGGTGTTGAGCGAGGCAGGCGGTGCAGGAGCCCCACGCTGATGTGGGGGGGGGTTGTGTCATGGTTCAGCTGAACATGAGGCACAGACCCAGTGCCGTACTGGTGGGACCATGGTAGGGAGACTCCAGTGAACCTCCACTGATGGGACCATGCTAGGGAGGCTGTGCTGAGCCTCCACTGATGGGACGGTGACAGGGAGGCTGCGCTGAGCCTCCACTGATGGGACCATGCTAGGGAGGCTGCACTGAGCCTCCAGGGCCACCTGTATTTACAGGCTGCCTTCATTTACTCGTGGGCAGCTGCCTTTGTTCTGAGGAGCCAGTAGAAGGGTGAAGAGCTTTAGAACACGTGAGTGGGCTCAGCGGAGCTGGTCTGCCCCAAGTTCCTGGAGACAAGAGCAGCGCTCACTCCATCAGCATAGTCAGAGCTGGGAACAGACACCTCGTGCACCTACAGCGCCGCAGTCGGGGGCTCGCTTTGTGTGACCGGCGGGTGTCCCCTCGTGCGCGCATGGTGCTTTCATCCTCATGGCTTGATGCTTCCTCTCCAAGGCGCTGTGCTGCATTTCTTAGGAGCCCTGCAGCGCATCTGCCTTGACGCAGGGCTCGGCAGGAGAGCTTCACCGGAGGAAGCTACAAGCAGTTTGTTTCTCCCCTCTTTGATCGCAGGTGGTCGGTGTTTTATAAGGTTTGAGGGTAAATTCAGTGTTCAGTAGGCTTCTGACATTTTCCTGTCCTTTTCAGGAAGGTCTTTCCCAGGTTTGACTCAGATTCAAAGCGACTTGGTCTAGGGGATCCTGCTGTGGCAGGGGGATTGGACTGGATGATCTTTCGAGGTCCCTTCCAATCCCTTATGATTCTATGATCTCTGCCCTCGTTTTCTCTCACGCATACAGTGATGCTTGTCCTCAAGACTGCTCTTTGTCATTAGGTGCAGGTCTCCAGGCAGGAGTTTCTCATAGCTCTCCTCTGAGCCAGGGTCCTGCAGGAGAGTAGCTGCAGAAATAACAACGTTCCACGGGCACTAAGTGCTGTTTGAAACCATAAGCCACAGAATCACCCAACATGAGGGATTGGAAGGGACCTCCAAAGGTCACCCAGTTGCTCTGAAGTGAAGGTGTTTCCGTGGGCAGTTCCTTTCACACGTTGAATTCATTTTGGTGCAAAGTGTGTGGGAGCAGATTTCAGGTCTCTGCTCTCCAGAGCAGAGGAGGGCAACGAACCTGGGGAAGGGCCTGGAGAATCAATGTTATGAGGAGAGATGAAGAGAGTTGGGGCTGTTGAGTTTGAGGAAGAGGAGGCTGAGGGGAGCCCTCATTGCCCTCTGCAGCTACCTGAAAGGACCCTGCAGAGATGTTGGTGCTGGGCTCTGCTCACAGGTCATTAGCACAGAACCAGTGGAAACAGCTTCAAGCTTTAACAGAGGAGGGTCAGACTGGCCATCGGGAAGAAATTCTTCCTGGAGAGGGTGGTCAGGCCCTGGACTGGGCTGCCCGGGGTGGTGGAGTCCCCATCCCTGGAGGTGTTTAAAAGTCACTTAGCTGTGGTGTTGGGGGACCTGGTTTAGGGGTGACCTTGTAGAGTAGGGCTGATGGTTGGCCTCGCTGATCCCAGGGGTCTTTCCCAACCTGAATGACTCTGTGGTTCCATTTGCGTTGAATTAAACACTATGCGATCAGTTTTCAGAAGTGACCCACGTTTGACCTTCAGTCACAACAAATGATGAAAGAGGGGCTAATTAAACGTTTAATAGCTAGATTGTTGATGCTTTAATTACCTTAACACAAAGTGTTTTGGCTGATAAGTGCAGCCTCCACTTATTTCCTCTGCAGCACAGCTGCCTTGTGCAGCATGCGGAGGACGGAGTTACCCCGAATCCTTCTGGGCTCCTGGGAGAGGAGCAGAGCCAAAAGGGACATGATCTGAGCAGAGAAGGATTCATGATCTGAATAAGTAAAGAACTGCACTCTTGTAGGCAGGGGGTGGCAGGAAACATCTTTAAAAGGATAGGCTCTGATTTATCAGCTCAGACAGCTCCCTGGCATTGCTCAGACTGACGTGAACCTGGGTTCCGGCCGTGGTTGGCCGTTGGACTGCTGCTGTGCCAGGCCTGGGACTTGCTGCTGGAGCAGTGTTTCTTCTTCCTTTTCTTCTTCTTCTTCGTCTTCCTTTTCTTCCACTTCTTCCATTTCTTCTTTTACTTCCTCCTTTTCTTCTTCTTCCTCTTCTGCTGCTGCTTCTTCCTCTTCTGCTTCTTCAACTACTTCTGCTTCAAGAAAGAGCTGGTTTTGACCATTAAGAAAATAGGGAATAAGGTTGATAGATAATGTAGATAAATGGTGGAGAGGAGCCACTGCCCCTTGTCCTGTCACTGGGTGCCCCAGAGCAGAGCCTGGCTCCATCCTCCTGACGCCCACCCTTCACATACTGATCAACATTCACAGGGTCACCCCTCAGGCTCCTTTTCTCCCAGCTCCCTCAGCCCCTCCTCAGCAGGGAGCTGCTCCCCTCCCTGCAGAGCCATCATCTTCCACTTCCACACAGCCCTCTCTGTGGCTCGGCTCTGGACTCTCTCCAGCAGTTCTGTGTCCTTCTGCAACTGGGAGGCCCAGAGCTGGACACCAGATAGATTTTGTATTTTTATGTGGAAATATATTTAGAAATTATATAGAAGTATTTATATAGTATTTATATGTACAAAATATATTTAAATATATACATAATATACAAATATATAGATAATATATATATATAAATATATAGATAATGTAATGTATGTTTATATATTGTATTAATATAATTATATTTAACATAATAATATATTAATATATCATATGTGAATATATATGTATAGTGAGGTGGATAGTAACTGGCTGTGGCAGGGGGATTGGACTAGATGATCTTTCGAGGTCCCTTCCAAACCCTAATGATTCTATGATATAGATATATAGATATATAGACCTCTTTATATTTATATATAATAGAAACGATATATAGAAGTAATAAACATTAAAAATATTACCTTTGAAGTAATGTTATGATAATACATTGACATAATATATAGGCAATGTTTCTATGTTGTTTCTATAGAATAGATAAGGTAAGAGTACACTTTATGATTAGTTTTCCTGGAAGAAGAAGCTGTAAAACCTGCGAGCAGCAGCTTGAACGTGTCTTTCCATCGAGCTCTGGAGCGGCAGCAGGAAGGCGTTAGCGCGAGATGCGTTCATCTCCGTTTCTCTAATCACTCAGACAATCCCTTCACGTCCCCGCTCTGCTGGTGCGCGGTCCCCGGCGCTGAGAACGCCGCGGCAGAGCCCCAAAAGTCTGGCTCACTGTTCCGCAGAGCCGGCGGTGAGGAGCTGAAGCAGAGCACTCGAGGTCCCTTCCAGCCCCCGACACTTCTGCGCGATTCTGTGGTTGTGTTTGTCTTGCAGGAATTAATTTACCTGATGAAAGGCTGGCAAGAGCAGGAACAGTTTGCGAAGGCAAATAGGGGTCTGTCAGGTGGGATTTTGCTACCGATTTTATCTTCCCCGTCTGACAGCGTAAAGGCTGAGTTTGGACCCTGGGAGGGGTGGTTGTGGTGTCTCCTTCTCTGCAGGTGTTCAAAACCTGCCTGGCCGTGTTCCTGTGTGACTGGATCTGGGTGATCTTGCTGTGGCAGGGGGATGGGACTGGATGGTCTCTCGAGGTCCCTTCCAATCCCTGATGCTGTGTGATTCACCAGGAGGTGGGTTTATGTAATGGATGAGTAGGTGCAGACTGATCCTGGCAGCTCCCCTGAGCAGACAGGTTCTCTTTCCCTGCTATTCTGCTCTGGTGAGACCTCATCTGAAGTATTGCATCCAGTTCTGGGCTACTGACTTTAAGAGGGACCGAGGTGCTTGAGAGAGTCCAACAGAGGGCTGTGAGGATGGGGAAGGGACTGGAACAGCTGCCTTATGAGGAGAGGCTGAGAGACCTGGGGCTTTTGAGTCTGGAGAGGAGAAGGCTGACGGGGGGTCTCATTAGTGTCTATAAATCCACGAGGGCTGGGCATCAAGGAGGCAGGGACAACCTCCTGTCACTGTGCCCTGGGACAGGACGAGGGATTCCAGCTGGAGCACAGCATGTTCCACCTCAGTTTGAGGTAGAGCTTCTGCCCACAGGCAGACCTCCCTCGCTGGCCGCGCTCGGGGCAGATGTTCCTGCACATTGATACGAAACCAAACAGAGAGAGCTGGCAGCGCCGTGACGGGGCTATCGATGGCCTTCCCTTTTGGGTTTGAAACGCAGGTGGGCTGGCTGGAGAGGTTCTGAAATGGAAAACACCGAGGAAAACACAACAACCGGGCTCTGCTGCCTCGATTCCGCCCTTAAAGTAGTTGTTTCTGTAGAGATGAAGTACCGTCGGCACCCAAATCGGTGTTTACCTGCGGGACGGCGTCTTCTGCTGCGTGGCTCGAGGGGAGAGCAGCGTGTGTGACGGATCGCAGCGGGGAGCGAGGCTGTGTCCTGGCCTCGTGCTGTGCGGGCTGCCTGGTGAGAGTGCGGGTTGCAGAGCACGCCCCGCAGACCACTGTGGATGTGTGTAACATTAGCTATCATTTCTTTTATAGATATATATCCATATCTCATTATATATTATCCTTACACATATTATCTTTAAATATTGTCCTTTTATATATATATATCTCATTATATATGTTTTTTTATAGATATTACTCTTACAGATATTATCATTATATATATCCTTATACATTTTAATGATCACACAATCACAGAACATTAGACATTGGATTATATGTATTAGATATATATTAGACATATATAGATACATATTAATTATTCTTATATGTATTTTAGACATATATAGATACATATTTTCTTTATATATTATTCTTATGTGTCACACAATCACAGAACATTAGGGACTGGAAGGGACCTTGAAAGATCATCCAGTCCAAT
>VXBP01005041.1:4279-61397 GCA_013400115.1 Rhinopomastus cyanomelas | reverse complement strand
GTCATTAATTATTCTCATATATATATATATATATATATATATATATACACACACACACATACCCTTACATGTATGTATATACACATGTCCTTATATATATCTCTCTCTCTCTACATGTCCTTATATATAATCTTTATACATATATATCTTTACATATATTATCCATATGTATGTAACATATCTTTATATGTAGTGTCCTTATATATATTAATTATCTTTATATCACGGGATCACAGAACATTAAGAATTGGAAGGGACCTCAAAAGATCATCTGGTCCAATCCCCCTCCCAGAGCATATTAGCCTTATAAATATTAAGTACCCTTGCATATATATTGTTCTATATATAATCCATATATATGTAGATCTCTCTCTATATGTTATCCATATATCTATCTATCTCCTTATATGTATTGTCCTTATATATGTTAATTATCTTTATATCACGAGATCACAGAACATTAGGGATTGGAAGGGACCTCGAAGGGTCATCTAGTCCAGTCCCCCTCCCAGAGCATGTTATACGTATTATTATTATACATATTAATTACCCTTATCGTGCTGTCGATGGACGTCTGGCTCAGTTGTTAGACACTCTGACTGTTGACTGCAGTAAGTCTCTGACGGGTGGTAACGCGTGGCCTGTGTTTAAGGCATCGGAAACTTGTAATCTAGAGGATGGGAAGGAGCATCTCGTGAGAAGAGCAGCGTGGAGCGAGTGCATCTTTCTGCCCACCGTTTGTTCTCTGCAGTGGGAAACTGCAGCTGCTTGTGTTGGCTCCCAGAGGAAGGGCTGGGCATTTCAACAGGACTTCTCCAATAGACAACAACACTTAGGCTTCTGTTTTCTCTTTCCCTCCCTCTCCCTGTCTTTCCTTCTCCCTGGAAAGTGCACTGGGAAGTGCAGTGGGGCAGGTGGCATCTCTCTGTGCCTTTAGGGCTGCCAACTTCTTTTCCCGTGTCTCTGTTTGAGGTGATTTTGAAGAGGCTCCTACCCCAGACAAATGCTAGCCAGCCAAAGTGAAGAAATAAAGGAGCACAGCAAAGAGAACCGGGATGCAAACAGCCCCTTCCAAGGTGGGTTTGTCCCCATTTCTCCTTTCATTTCAACAGAAAAGACTCTAACAAAACAACCCAGTCTAGTGAACCTTGACGTCAACACCGGTATGTCGGGTCCAAGAGCCATGTCAAGTCAGTCTGACTGACTGATTGTCTGGGGTTGTTTGGAGAGGGAGCTTATGCTGAGGAAGCAGTGGAAGAGGTGTAGTTACATCTCCAGGAATGTTACTCACATGCTGGGCGTCTCGGAGGCCTGAGGTGTAACTGGGTTATGGCATCTCTATTTTAATCCGCGTTCTCGTGCTCTGGTTTTTTCACTTTAACCTTCCCAGTGGCAGTGTGAGGATTTCTAGGTGTTTATTTCAGTCTCTGTTCTTCCCACTGAACCAGTTTATTTAGGGCAGTGGTGGTGCCCCTGGACTCTTCACTCGTGAGATTGCACCTGAGGTGCTGGGGCCAGTTTTGGGCGCCACAGGATCAGAAGGACATTGAGGGGCTGGAGCGAGGCCACAGAAGGGCAGCGAGGCTGGAGAGTGGCTGAGGGAACTGTGTTACTGAGTCTAGAGAAGAGGAGGCTTAGAAGAGACCTTGCTCTCTACAGCTCCCTCAAAGGAGGTTGTGGTGAGGCTGGTGCTTGTCTTCTCCCAAATTACTGATGACAGGATGAGGGTAGATGGCCTCAAGTAGCATCAGGGGAGGTTTAGATTGGATCTGAGGAAGAAGGTCTTTGCTGAGAGAGTGGCTGGGCTCTGGAACAGGCTGCCCAGGGAGCTGGTGGAGTCCCCATCCCTGGAAGTGTTTAAAAACCAAGCAGCTAGAGCACTTGAGGCCATGGTCTAGGGGTTAGGGAATTGTTGGGCTGAGGGCTGGACTAGATGATCCTGGAGGTCCTTTCCAGCCATGATGATTCTATGATTTTGGACACCAGAGCACTTGAGGCCATGGTGTAGGGGCTAGGGAGATATTGGGCTGAGGGCTGAACTTGATGATCCTGGAGGTCTTTTCCTACCATAATGATTCACAGAATCACAGAACATTAGGGATTGAAGGAACCTTGAAGGATCATCTAGTCCAATCCCTATGCTTTTGGACACTAGGGCACTTGAGGCCATGGTCTAGGGGTTAGGGAGCTGTTGGGCTGAGGGCTGGACTTGATGATCCTGGAGATGGTTCTGTGATCACAGAATCACAGAACATTAGGGATTGAAGGAACCTTGAAGGATCATCTAGTCCAATCCCTATGCTTTTGGACACTAGGGCACTTGAGGCCATGGTGTAGGGGCTAGGGAGATATTGGGCTGAGGGCTGAACTTGATGATCCTGGAGGTCTTTTCCTACCATAATGATTCACAGAATCACAGAACATTAGGGATTGAAGGAACCTTGAAGGATCATCTAGTCCAATCCCTATGCTTTTGGACACTAGGGCACTTGAGGCCATGGTCTAGGGGTTAGGGAGCTGTTGGGCTGAGGGCTGGACTTGATGATCCTGGAGATGGTTCTGTGATCACAGAATCACAGAACATGAGGGATTGGGAGGGACCTGGAAAGATCATCCAGTCCAGTCCCCCTGCCAGAGCAGGATCCCCTAGGTTGTGGCCACTGCTCCCATCGAGCAATTTTCTTCTCTCCGAGCAACGAACCAAATGAAAAGCTCCTCCAGCCAGGCTGGGTTCTGTCTCCGTGCATCACCGCAGCGAGTTCAGTGCAGTGGGTCTGTCGAGCACCTGCGTCTGACCTGTGCGAGTGAACAGAAGAAACGTCGGGTTTATGACTAATCCCCTGTTTTTCCTGAACCCTTTTCTTTTCCGAAAGAGGCTTAAGCATTTTGTGCACAGATGAAATAGTGCCCATCTCCTCCACTTCTCCATAATTCAAGAGCTTGGAAGGCTGATTTGTGAGAAGCTTATTCTGTGACTGTGTGTGTAATTGACAGTGAAGGGGGAAAATGAGGCGACGTTCTGCCTTTGCTGGCTCTTTTTCAAGGGAGGAATGTACTTACTCATTAATGATCCCAGCTATGAATAGATTCATGGGTTCCAGTCCAGGAGGGGGGCTGGAAGAATTTGAAGGCTTGTTGCGCAGCCTTAAAGGGGTCTGGAGGATGTAGAAGGAAGCTGTTCAGACTGGGGAGTTCAGGTTAAACATTTACTTACCCTCCTTAGATCTCAACAGCTCCCTCAAAGGGGGTTGTGGTGAGGCTGGGGCTGGTCTCCTCTCCCAAGTTCCTGATGATAGGACAAGGGGAGACAGCCTCCAGTTGCATCAGGGGAGGTTTAGACTGGATCTGAGGAAGAAGCTCTTTGCTGAGAGAGTGGTCGGGCGCTGGAAGAGTGATCAACACATCATCATGTGGATCTTTTGCAGGCACAGAAGGAGACAGAGGTACAGACAAACCAATACAACCACACTGGTGACCTGTTGTTAGGGGGAATAAATGATCTAATCATTTACTAGATTTATTCTGTGATCATTAGATTCTAATCTATTAGATTATCATCTGTTCCGTGATCATTAGATGCTAATCTAATCACAGAATCACAGAGCGTTAGGGATGGGAAGGGACCTCGAAAGACCATCCAGTCCAATCCTCCTGGCACAGCAGGATCCCCTGGACCAAGTCACACAGGAGCATGATGAGGGGAGGTCACGAAGAGAACTGCAAGCTGCTAGCCCTGGTGCACAGTACCTGGTAACAGGGTGCAGTTCAGTAAATCACTGCGGGATGCAGGGCTGTACGAAGCAGCGTTGTTGTGTCCAGAGGAGGCCACTAAAGCAATCAGGGCAACGGAGCACCTCTCATGTTCTCAGGTATTCAGGGTAGAAATAACTGTGATGCCACGTACGTCCACCTGATACCTAATGGCTCAGTCAGTTCATGTCCTGGGAGACCCTGCTTGTCTGATGTTAATACTTCAGGTGTCACTTAAGTATTTATTCAGGGGAACGGAGCATCTGTCGCATGAGGCTAGGCTGTTGGAGCCTGGGCCAGTGGACTAGTGCATTTGGTAGCGGCACCGGGCGGTGGGACCGCAGGGCTTCCTGACGCAGTGCAGCAGTTCCCGCCTCTGTCCTGCTGGCTGCACGTGTGTTCTGGAACCATGGGAAGCCACTGGAGCAGCTGAAGAAGTAAGCAAAGTGCAGGTGCTTTATAGATATTCTCCCCAGATCCCCAGTTGCCTCATGGCTTCTAAAAATGGCAATTAGCTCTTCACCGCAGCCATTTCCAAGTGCACGGGGGCAGTGACAGCAGTGATGTGATGCTGTCCTGACACAGGAGGCTGAGATCAGCAGCAGCACTGCTGCAGGCTTTACCTTGGCTGCTGCAGAATCTGCAGAGAGTTGAGGTGCTTTGCTTTGTCCGCTGGCCCTGGGCAACCTCTGCAGTGAGGAAACGTCGGGGTTAATTAAATAACTAAATACTTGTGGCATCTACTACAAGTTGTAAGTAACCTCGATGGATTTTGCCGTGGCTGTGTTTTAGCCTGGAACATGAGGACTATGCAGACTGAGACAGCAGAAGGTGTCTGTAGCTCTCCTAAGAGTGAGGATAACGTGCCCCAGGCTGTGGTGGCTGCCCCATCCCTGGCAGTGCTGAAGGGAAGGTTGGCTGGGGCCCTGGGTGACCTGCTGTAGGGAAGGTGTCCCTGCCTGTGCAGGGGGCTTGGAACTGGATAATCCTTAAGGTCCCTTCCAACCCTGGCTGTTCTAGGAGTCTCCTCTGAAGACATTCCAAACTCACCTGGACATGTTCCTGTGCAAGTGGATCTAGGGGTCCTAGGAGTCTTCTTCTCTGGAGACGCCTAGAACCCACCTGGACGTGTTCTTCTGTGACTGAATCTTGGGGATCCTGCTCCAGCAGAGGGATGATCTTTCAAGGTCCCTTCCAATCCCTAATGTTCCATCATTCTGTGATCCTACAGACATGGAAGTCGCGTGTAAATGTGATGAAGACAGGGGTTTGGTTTTGTTGTGGCTGTAGAAACATCAGACTTTGAAAATGCAGTTGTTGTTCTTTAATTCTGAGGTCAGGGCCGAGGCTTGTGAGAGCGGTGTGGTGAATTTACCTCCGAGTTTAACTTCAGGAAGAAGAAGGGCAACAGGAGCGAGATGTTAACGTTAGCAGTGATTATACTGAAACAGTTAGTGGTGACCAAGAGAAAAGTGACCCTGTGAGGGTAGCTGAAGGAAAATGGCAGAACCACAGACCATTGGGGGTGGGAGGGGACCTCCGAGAAATCCGACCGCTGTTTGTGAGTTTAACCCTGTGTGCTTGCAAAGCCACGTGTGAGAGCTGCCTGCCTGGTGAGAGCCAACTGTGCTGGCTTTGTGAGAGCAGGGTGCAGCACTGGGCTGTAATTGCTGCAGCGCACGGTGGTTCCGTAAAACCTGCTTTGCTGCTGCTGCTCTTTTAACCTGAGAACCCTCGCTCGTGTAAAGGCAAAATGTGGTGGAGCGGGAGTGCGGTGGCTGTAGTGCCTGGAGATTCTGTTCTGCAAACAGAGAAGCTGTGGTGTTCTCAGTATCAGGTTATTGGGTGTCCAGGTCTTCCTGTAGACCCAGTCATGGTTCGTTCCCTCCTTGCTGGCAGTTTTGAGGTGGAAAAAAATCGTGGGGTAGGTAGATCAAGGAGAATCAGATGAGAAAATTGCAGTCTAATGAGCTAGAACGAGGGCAGTGCAGAGTCTGGCATCTGGGCAAGAATGACCCCAGGTACCGGTAGAGGCTGGGGACTGACCTGTTGGAGAGCAGGGGAGGGGAAAGGCATCTGGGCAGGATGGCCAGGAGCCACCAATGGGCTCTGGGGGCCAAGAAGGCCAAAGGCATCCTGGGTGCATCAGAAGTGGTGTGGTTAGTAGGAGAGGGGTTCTCCTCATGCTCTGCTCTGCCCTGCTGAGACCCCATCTAGAATCTTGTGTCCAGGTCTGGGCTGCTCAGTTCCAGAAGGACACAGAGCTGCTGGAGAGAGCCAGCGCAGAGCCACAGAGATGATGGAGGGAGTGGAACATCCCCTAATGGGGAGAAGCTGAGGGTCCCTTCCAATCCCCAATGTTCTCTGATTCTATGATAATTGTGTGGGAGACCAGGATGTGGCTACTCTTACTCTATCTATTACATAGTGTGGTTGCTCCTACATGCCCTGCAGACTGCGGGCTGACTTTGCACGCACAGACAGCATCGCGTGTGGTTTGCTTGGACCTTTAAGAATCCATCTTAACATTACTCTTTATCTCTCTGAATAGAGGTGCCTCTACAAAGTGTTCACACTTACATGATTCTATTACATAATAAACCCCCCTCTTCTTGTTCAGCTTTCACTCACTTCTTAGACATAATCCATGAATTCCAGGTGCCTAGAAATCTTCGGCTCTGCGATGGGTTGGGTCTTGTGTCCTAGGATACGAGAAACCAGCACTCAGGGCTGGTAAAGAAGAGTCTTAGAAACTACCCAGCTCATTCTGTTACAGGATGTTAGTATCAGTTTCTGCAAAGAGCTCGTAAGGCCCCGTCTTGGATCCCGTTCGTGCGGATTTGTTGCCCACAGAGCCATGGAGCAGGCAGAGAGCCAGCCTGAGCACACGGAAGTATCATCTTTCTTGCTTTATTAGTCCCTGCTTTAGCAGATTCAGAGACGACGCGGAAGATTTAGCTGTGCCTATGTCCAAGCTACTGCTTTAACGAAGGCTACACTTCTTTTACCCACCCTTCACATATTTATCAGCATTCATGAGGTCACCCCTCCGTCTCCTTTTCTCCCAGCTCAAGAGCCCCAGCTCCCTCAGCCTTTCCTCAGCAGGAAGATGCTCCCCTCCCCTCATCATCTCTCTGGCTCTGCGCTGGGCTCTCTCTAGCAGCTCCATGTCTTTCTGGCACTGAGGGGCCCAGAACTGGACACAAGATTCCAGATGTGGTCTCAGCAAGGTGGAGTAGAGGGGGAGGAGAACATCTCTCAACCTACTAACCACCACCGTGAAAGTGATCG
The DNA here is from genome assembly GCA_013400115.1 of Rhinopomastus cyanomelas. Lineage (NCBI taxonomy): Eukaryota > Metazoa > Chordata > Aves > Bucerotiformes > Rhinopomastidae > Rhinopomastus > Rhinopomastus cyanomelas. The sequence continues at coordinate 54,356 of VXBP01005041.1, read as the reverse complement.
GGGGCCAAGTGCCTCATGTCAGCGTCTGTCTGCCGGCTCCTGGAAGTGTTGGGAACTCACGGCGACATCCTCAGGAGGACCCCGTTCTTCTCCAGCAATCCCAGCAGGCAAAGTCCAGCAGAAGGGAGCCGCTAACACGGTAGCTGTGATAAGGAGTTACAAATGTCAGCACAGTTCTCCTCCTGAGTTAGCACATCCCCGGAGGATGCCGGAGGAGTTAGTCTATTACTCACTGCAGCTTCAGCGTTTAGCCTCTGATGAGACTTATTTGAGGAAAGTCTGCGTTATGGGTTCGGCACAGAATTATTTCTATTTGATACTATCTTGGTGGAAGAAAATTAGAGACTTTAGCTGGGTTTTTTTGGTTGGAAATAGCTTCTAAATCAACGTTATCCGCAGTTGATTTCCGTCGCTTTTGAAAAGGTGACCTTGTATCCCGGGGCTTTCACCTTGTTCTGGCTAAACACAGGAACTAGCAGACATCAGCATCTCGGTATAAAGGAAAAGATTGTGCTTTTACATAAACATTCAGTGCATTTACTGGATGATCTTTTGAGGTCCCTTCCAACCCCAATGTTCTGTGATTCATAAAGGACAGAAATGTCTCCTTCCTGCTGTTATCCCCAGGTACTAGGCAAGTAGCTGATGCAGCTACTGTTGCTGGTAGCTGTGTTCAGAATGATTTATCATAGAGTCATTCAGCTCCTACGATGGACTCCATGGTCTTAGAGGTCTTTTCCAGACTCAATAATTCTGTGATTGATTTACTTTTATCGTCATAACTTATTTCACACAATCGTCCAGGTTGGGAAAGACCCTGGAGATCATGGAGTCCAACCATCAACCCTACTCTACAAGGTCACCCCTAACCAGATTCCCCAACACCACAGCTAAGCAACTTTGAAACACATCTGGGGATGGGGACTCAGCCACCACCCTGAGCAGCCCGTTCCAGTGCCTGAGCCTTCTGATGGCCAGTCTGACCCTCCCCTGGTGAAGCCCTTCCCTCTCTTTCTACTGCTAATTACCTGTGAGAAGACATCAGCACTGACATCTCTGCAGGGTCCTTTCAGATAGTTGTGGAGAGCAATGAGGTCTCCCCTCAGCCTCCTCTCCCTCAACCTAACCAGCCCCAACTCTCCATCTCTCCTCATCAGACTGATTCTCCAGGCTCTTCCCCAGCTTCATTCCCTCCTCTGCCCTCGCTCCAGCCCCTCGATGTCTCCCTTGTCCTGAGGTGCCCAACACTGGACCCAGTACTCAAGGTGCAGCCTCACCAAATGTGTTAAATTTGATCGTTTTTTCATTTTAAAGGATTCATAGGGTCATAGAATTTTACACTGGTCAGGGTTGGAAGGGACCTCAAAGACCATCCAGTTCCAGCCCCCCTGCACAGGCAGGGACACCTTCACTAGAGCAGGTCACTCAGGGCCCCAGCCAGCCTGGCCTTCAACACTGCCAGCAATGGGGCAACCTGTTCCAGCATGTCAGCACCCTCACAGCAAAGAATTGGTTCCTCATGGCCAACCTCTTCAAGTCTGGAACCCTTTCCTCCTCATTCACAGCATCACACCAGCTGTAACACCAGCTACCACAGTTCTTTCACCCTTCAGAACAAGACTGCTGGGTTCAGCCTCCTATTGAGAGCGGTTCGCGGCCTGTGGTGGCAGCTGACCTGTGGCTAAGCGCTCAAGCACATTCAGGGGCCGAGTGCGGGCTGGCACCAACCAGCACTGGGCAGAAGGTCGTGGCGATAATTCAGCGCTATGAATATTCAATTGTCAGCAGCTGGGCCGGTGCCACGGCCCTGCAGAGTTTGCTGCTATAGATAACGTCGTCGTGTCCACGCGGAGCGGCTGGAGCACGTTCCCGGAGCGGACGCTTGTGTTTTGGGTTGGGTTTTTGTTTAGGAAGAGCAGATCGGTGGTGTCACAGCTGCTTGCCAAGACGTAGACAGTTTTAAGTGACTTTCCTTTCACAAATAGATTTCTTTGGCACTTAGCAAAATTATTTGTAAACATCAGGTTTGCAGCTCTGTGGGGAAGTAAGAACAACTGGCAGGTTTGTTGTTTTAGTTTCAAACCTCAGCTTAAAAAAACATGTCAAAACTCCAGTGTGACTGCAGCGCAGAGCAGATTGAGAGGGTCTCCTCACGTTCTACTCTGCCCTGCTGAGACCACCTCTGGAATGTTGTGTGTAGGTCTGCGCCCCTCCGCTCCAGAAGGACCCAGAGCTGCTGGAGAGAGCCCAGCGCAGAGCCACAGGGATGGTGGAGGGAGGGGAGCATCTCCCTGCTGAGGGAAGGCTGAGGGAGCTGGGAGAAAGGGGCCTGAGGGGTGACCCCATGGACGTTGATCAATACCTGAAGGGTGGGTGTTGGGAGGATGGAACCAGTGGCTCTATTGATAGGACAAGGGGCAGTGGGTGTGAGCTCTGACAGACAAGGTTCCACATCAATGTGAGAAGGACCTTCTTCCCAATGAGTGTGACAGAGCCCTGGCAGGGGCTGCCCAGGGAGGTTGTGGCATCTTCTCTGGAGACATTTCAAACCCATCTGGCCATGTTCCTATGTGTCTGGATCTAGCTGATCCTGCTGTGGCAGGGGGATTGGACTGGATGATCTTTCCAGGTCCCCTCCCATCCCTAATGTTCTGTGATTTTGTGAAAACAAATCAAAACAGCAAAACAATAGTCACAATATTAGTTGGTAGATGCTTGTATTTTTAACGTGATTTTCACACAGGAACATGGCCAGGTGGGTTTTAAGTGTCTCCAGGGAAGGAGACTCCACAGCCCCCCTGGGCAGCCCCTGCCAGGGCTCTGCCACCCTCACTGTGAAGAAGTTCCTTTTCATATTCATGTGGAACCTCGTCCACGGCATTTCCCACTCACCACTTAGAAGTGCCTTTTGTAGGAACACTACCAGTGAAACTGTGAATTCAGATTCTCGTTTCAGCTTAGGTGTCAAAGCCCACTAGAAAAATTACCCTAAATTTACATTTCCAGAGCTGAAAACAGAACGTCTCCTGTGATACTCTGACTGTGTAGTCCTGCAACGTGGTGTTTGAGATATTCCCTCCCTTAGCACTGAAACTGCAGTCCCTGTTGTTGGGTAGGAACTTAAAGTCCTGTTATGTGGAAAAACCTTAGCTCGGTGCGTCCATAGGTGCCGCAAGCTGCCGCAAGCTGCCGCTGAGTAGTGACACTAAGGAGCCGTCAGCAGGCGTTGCTGATCCTCGGGAGATTCTGACAGCGAGAAGTTCTGCCCTGTTCTTCCCTTCTTGAGGCCAGATTGATATTTCCCGCTGCAGAAAGCTACTAGAAATGTATTAGGGTTAACAGGAGGAACTCTGGAGAGGTTTTGTGAACCTCTTCCTTCTGGAGATGCTCTTTGAAATGTGCTAATGCAGAGGAGGCTGCTTTGATGTGGCTAGAAAATAATAGCAAACCTGCTAATGTCGCAGCTTGAATCACTGAGGGGAGAAGGACTGAAGCACTTCCTAAGTGTAAAAAAGCACCTAAAGCTCATGCTTTCGCACGTCGCTCTTCCCAAGATGTCTGGCAGGATAGTATTCAAATTGGGGAAAAAATTGAGTAAGTGTGAGAGTTTTCAGCACCCAAAATAAATTAGGAATTCTATGCGAGACTAGAATCTGTCTGCGGAGACTGGAATTGCTGTTTCACAGAATCACAGAACTTTAGGGATTGGAAGGGACTTCAAAGATCATCCAGGCCAATGCCCCACCACAGCAGGATCCCCTAGATCAAGTTGCACAGGAATAATTCCAGGCAGGTTTTAAACATCTGCAGAGGAGACTCTCTCACTGGGAAGAAGGTCCTTCTCATATTGATGTGGAACCTCCTCTTTTCCAGCTCACACCCACTGCCCCTTGTCTTATCATTCAATGGCCCTGAGCAGAGCCTGGCTCCATCCTCACACCCACCCTTCACATATTGATCAACATTCATGGGGTCACCCCTCAGTCTCCTTTTTTCCAAGCTCAGGAGACCCAGCTCCCTCAGCTTTTCCTCAGCAGGGAGATGCTCTACTCCCTGCATCATCTTCTGTGTCTCTGTGCTGGACTCTCTCCAGCAGCTCTGTGTCCTTCTGGAACTGAGCAGCCCAGAACTGGACACAACATTCCAGATACAGTCTCAGAGTAGATGGGGAGGAGAACCTCTCTCCATCTGCCAACCACCCCACTTCCGATCCACCCCAGGATGCCGTTGGCCTTCTTGGCCACAAGGGCCCATTGCTGGCTCATGATCATCCTGCTGGCCACCAGAACCCCCAGGTCCCTTTCCCCTACGCCCCGTGTACAAAGCTCACAAAGCCCAGAGACTACACGTGGGTTATTCTAGCTGCATAAAGCACTCCAGTGAGCCTACACATTCCAGAGCCCGTGATGCTCACATTCAAATACTGCTGGTTTCAATCAATCTTTATTACCCACTTAAGTGCTTGGGATTGATCTAAACAGCTGGCAAGTCTTGAAAAAACCTCTATCAGGTGTGTGTGAGCTGCTGGCCTTTAACACGGTTGATTAGAGCGTGTCCTCAAGTCCCTTTTGCTTCACACGGGGCAGGCTGTTGTGCGCTCACTAGTCATCCATCAAATGGCTAAGAGCGTGGCTGTCGCGTGGCAGCGACGAGAGTTACAGGAGCAGAAGCGGATCCCTTGATTGTTCTTGTGTTTTCCTGCAGGAGGATGGTTTTCTCCATGCGAGAGCACTAAAACATCTGACTGGATCTAGGGGATCCTCCCGTGGCAGGGGATTGGACTGCATGACCTTCCAAGGTCCCTTCCAGTCCCTGATGTGCTGTGGTTCTGTGGCAAGGTGAGAGGACTTGTGGACTGAGATAGAGGCAGGTGAAGCCAAAGCTGTGCACACAAGCAAAGTGAAGTGATAAATTCATTCACTTCTCCCCATCACCACTCAGGTGCTTAGAAAGTTCCTTGAGAAGAGGGTTTCACGTGTAGCAGTTACTTGGGATGAAAACTGCCATAACCCTAAACATCACCTCTTTCTCCTTCTTCCCCCCAGCTTTTATTGCTGAGCCTGACAGCACACAGTGTGGGCTATCCCAGCGGTCAGTTTATCAGCCGTCCCGGCTGCGTCTCCTCCTACTTGCTGACAGAGTAGTAGGAGAGGGAAAATTCCTCAGTGCTGTGCAATCTCTCCCTGCTCAGCAGTAGCCAGAACGTTGGGATGTTATCAGGACTATTTTAGTCACAAATCTGAAATGCAGCTCTGTGCAGGCTGTTGGGAAGAACATTAACTCCATCCCAGCCAGCCTCTAGACAGCCACCTAATTATTTAATGAGGCAATCAAATATAATACATACATATAAGGACAAGGTTATTTCCTGCAAGCCAGGTGAGCCACCATTTCTCCTGTTTATTTTTCCTCAGTTTACTACATTTTAAGTTCATGGTAACGAGATTAATGCTTAAAACCCACCTGGATATGTTCCTGTGTGACTGGATGTAGGTGATCCTGCTGTGACATCCTGGGTGGATTAGAAGGGAGGTGGTTAACACATTGGGAGAGGTTCTCCTCCCTGTTGAGACCACATCTGGGATGTTGTGTCCAGTTCTGGGCCCCTCGGTTCCAGAAGGACGCAGAGCCACTGGAGAGAGCCCAGTGCAGAGCCACAAAGATGATGGAGGGAGGGGAGCATCTCTCTGCTGAGGACAGGCTGAGGGAGCTGGGGCTCTTGAGCTTGGAGAAGAGGAGACTGAGGGGTGACCTCATTAATGTTGATAAATATGAGAAGGGTGGGTGTCAGGAGGGTGGAACCAGGCTCTGCTCAGGGGCACCCAATGATAGGACAAGGCGCAGAGGGTGTGAGCTGGAACAGAGGAGGTTCCACATCAGTGTGAGAAGGGACTTCTTCATGATGAGGGTGCCAGAGCACTGGAAGGGGGGTTGTCTCCTTCTCTGGAGACGTTTCAAACCTACCTGGACATGTTCGTGTGTGACTGGATCTAGGGGATCATGCTCTGCTGGGGTGATTGGACTGGATGGTCTTTTGAGGTCCCTTCCAATCCCTAATGTTCTGTGATTCTGTGAACGTAGAAGAAATTGCTCCTAGCTGCATGTAGCAACTTGGAGAAGAAGCGAGGGGTGTTCAACTCTTTAAATTAATTGTTATTGTCATTTGGATTAATTCTCAGTAATTTTTTTCCCTTTCTGATTTATTCGGTGCTGGTAGTTGCTATGGCAGGCTGAACAACATATGTAAATAGTTATTTCTGAAGTGATATTAAATGTCAGATTATATCAAACTTTGTGATGGAATCTTTGAGAAGAGAATTCCTGAAGGCTTACAGATGATAGTCAGTTGTACAGTGAATTATCTTGCAGTCATACAGTGTTATAATAAAGAAGAGCTAAACACGTTGTGCGCACTGTCCTGGATAGCCAGCACGGTGACCTCTTAATAGATAGGGATGCTGACCATTATATTAGCTGAAGCTAATTGTATGAGGCAGCACCGTGTTTTGTAACACGTGTGCATCACAGAACTACTGAGGCTTGAAAAGACCTTTAAGATCATCCAGTCCAGCCTAGGACCTAACATCACCATAGCAGCCAGACCAGGGCACTAAGGGCCACAGCCAGGCTGGCCCTCAGCATCTCCAGGGATGGGGACTCCACCACTGGGTAGTCCATTCAAGGGTCTGATTGCCTTTTCCATGAGGGAGGACTTCTTAATATCCAGCCTAACTCTCCCCTGGTGCAGCTTTGTGTCTCTGCCCTCTCGTCCTGTCGCTAGTTGCCTGAGAGAAGAGCTTGACCCCAATGTGGCTACAACCTCCCTTCAGGGAGTTGCAGAGAGGGAGTGTCCCCCTGGAGTCTTCTCCAGGCTACATAACCCCAGCTCCCTCAGCCTCTCCTCATCAGTCTTTCCTTCCGCTCCCTTCCCCAGCCTCGTTGCTCCGAGGGGTCAGGTACTCTGAACCCGTTCCGGCACCTCAATCTCTTTCTTGAAGTGTGGAAATGATTGATCTAGTAGAGAAGTTAAAATTCCCTCACCCTCAGCTGTTGCCCATTTTACTCCCTGAACACTACGGGAGCCTGGGAACCGTTTGGGAGGCGTAAGTTAGTTATCCCTGTAAACAGAATTGGAGCCTTTAAAGACAACTTGCATTTAGGACACACTGAGACTAGACATTCCAGTTCGACTGGAGGTCTTTTTAAAAAGCTTTGGGTTTTTTGCCTTTTTTAGATGAACCCATTTTGACAGAATGGGGTTGAGAAGTGATTGAACATATGGTTCTGCTGGCAGATGTGAGGAGCTTCATACCTCCAACAGGACTGAAGTAGGGAGAAGCAGCTGGTGATGATGGGGGGATGACCTCTTAGCCTAGAACAGCATTTGTAACTGTTGTCTGGTGGTCGGTGTTTCCAAGCTGATTTAGCTGTGGAACCCGCTCTTCTGAAGAGGAAAAGGAAGGCAATAGGGGTGTGATTTTAGCTGCTTACCTTGCTGATTGCTCACTGGCTTCTTTTCCAGCTCTGTAGAAATTGGAAAGTGTTGAAATTTGCTTGCAGAGCTCCCCTTTGAAAGCCACTCCATATCTCAGGCCAACTAATTGTACCGGTTAATAACCCAGTGCTGCTTCTTACAGGAGGGGTGTGAAGAGGGATGGGTTTTTTTCCACATGTTCCTAAATGGTCTGTTACGAACAGCTCAGTTTGGGGAATAGATTTCCAAACACAACTGCTGTCTGAAGGTGTTCCCCCTGCACTCTGCACTGGTGAGGCCACACCTTGAGGACTGGGTCCAGTTCTGGGCACCTCAGGACAAGGGAGACATTGAGGTGCTGGAGCAAGGGCAGAGGAGGGAATGAAGCTGGGGAAGGGCCTGGAGAATCAGTCTGATGAGGAGAGATGGAGAGAGTTGGGGATGTTTAGTTTGAGGGAGAGGAGGCTGAGGGGAGACCTCATCACTCTCTACAACTATCTGAAAGGACCCTGCAGACATGTTGGTGCTGGGCTCTTCTCACAGGTCATTGGCAGCAGAAGCAGAGGGAAGGGCTTCACCAGGGCAGGCTTAGACTGGCCGTCAGGAAGAAATTCTTCACAGAGACAGTGGTCAGGTACTAGAATGGGCTGGTCAGTGGTCATTGAGTCCCCATCCCTGGATGTGTTTAAAAGTCTCTTCTCACAAGCCATTTGTTATAGAACAAGAGAGAATGGGTTCAAGTTACAACAGGGTAGGATTAGACTTGATCTTAGGAAGAACTTTTTCATGGAAAGGGTGGTCAGGCACTGGAGTGGGCTTCCTGGGGAGGTAGTTGAGTTGCCATCCCTGGATGTGTTTAAAGATCGTTTGCGTGAAGTGTTGAGGGACCTGGTTTAGGGATGAACTTGTAAGGTAGGGTAGATGGTTGGACTGGATGATCCTAGGAGTCTTTTCCAACCTGAGTGATTCTGTGATTCTGGTTTAGGGGTGAACCTGTAGAGTAGGGTTGATGGTTGGACGCGATGATCCCAAGGGTCTTTTCCAGCCCGAATGATTCCATGATTTTATGATTGTGTTTGGCATGGCAGCAGATCAGAGGGCTGAAGGAGTAAGTAGAGATCGGTATCAAAAAGGTAGTAAAGAAAAAGTGCATAGTGGGCTGTTTTCCTTCGGGCTATAATTATCACCGGTGAGAGGTTTGCCTATTAAAACCCAACAGCTTAGAGGAAGCCACAAGTGAGAAGCCATAAAAATCCACTCTGTTTACACTGGCACTCCTTAAAAAGAACGAGGGGAAGAGGCTAATGCAATATTAAGCAGGTGCTTAATGTCTTTTTACATCTGATTTCCCTCATAAATGTCTGATGTTTGTTAAGTGCTTTAGCTCTACTTTTTCATTAATTCAATCTCAGGTAATGAATATGCTTGCAAAACTTCCCTTATGTTGCCTTGGCCAAAGAATTAGAAACCAGAGGGCCAGCCTGATGGACACGGGAATCACAGAATCACAGAACTTCAGGGATTGGAAGGGATCTTGAAAGATCATCCAGTCCAATCCGCCTGCCACAGCAGGATCACCTAGATCCAGTCCCACAGGAGGGTTGGTGCTGCTCAGCACTTGTTAGGTAATTTTCTCCAATGAAATCATGGGATAGGAACAGAAATCCAGGAAGGACATGGACCTGATGGAGTGGGCCCAGAGGAGGCTACAAAAATGATCAGAGGGCTGGAGCACCTCTGCTACCAGGACAGGCTGAGGGAGGTGGGGTTGTTCAGCCTGGAGAAGAGAAGGCTCCGGGGGGATCTGACAGTGACCTTCCAGTCCCTTAAGGGGGCTACAAGAAGGCTGCAGAGGGACTGTTTATGAAGGTCTGGAATGATAGGATGAGGGGCAGCAGTTTCACACTAGAGAAGGGAAGATTAGGAAAAAGTTCTTCAGCAGGAGAGGGGCTGAACATTGGAACAGGTTGCCCAGGGACATGGTTAAGGCCCCATCTCTGGAGTTAGTCCAGGTGAAGCTGGACAAGGCTCTGGGCAGCCTGATCACATTGAGGCTGTTCCTGCTCCCTGCATGGGGGTTGGACTAGATGCCCTTTGGGGATCCCTTCCAACCTGGGACATTCTATGAGTCTATGAAACGTAGCATTAGAAATGTAGCACTGAAATTCTTAGAGATCTTTGAAAAGTGACATTCAGTGCCTCCCAGATGGTGTGGGCTGGGTTTTTTACACCTATTGTGTATTTTTTTTCTCTAAAAGCTTCATTGCTACGGCTGTGATTCTTAGTGCTGTTGAAGAGCCCTTCACCCCTGCCCCTAACTGCTCAAGCCTTCTCCATATCTGGAGGCCACTTTCACTTGTTTTTGTATGCTTTAAGTAATAAACATAACCACAAAAGAACATTTTGTAGAAACATTTGGCTGAGAGAAATGAAATCCAGGAAAAGGAAGCATTCTGCAGGCGCAGACAAAAAGGCAAGGCAGTAGGTACTGAAATTGGATCAGTTGAAATGGTAATGTGGAAGCAAGGACTGAGGAAGATTCATCTTGACCTCTCCCTAGTGCACATGGAAAATGTTCTTCATTGTCCTTTTACAGCATTTTGGGGAATGTTGGTAGTGCTTTGTTACTTTTCAATAAACTAGCATTAGGAAAGCTGGTTTATGTTTCAACCCCAGGTACCAGTGGAGGTTGGGGACTGACCTGTTGCAGGGCAGCGTAGGAGAAAGGGACCTCGGGGTCCTGGTGGCCAGCGGGATGATCATGAGCCAGCCGTGGGATCTTGTGCTGCCCAGGGGGGCTGTGGAGTCTCCTTCTCTGGAGACGTTTCAAACCCACCTGGCCGTGTTCCTGTGCAACTGGATCTAGGGATCCTGCAGTGGTGGGGGGATTGGACTGGGTGGTCTTTCAAGGTCCCTTCCAATCTCTAATTTTCTGTGATTCTGGGATTCATTGTCGCAGACATCTCAATTCTCTCTGCTTTATCAGTGTGTCTGACAGCAGATACTGATGTGTGGAGGTAAATTCTGGCTGCCTGGGAGACTGTGCTGCTCCATCTCTGGAAGCATACAAGGCCAGGTTGGATGGGGCTGTGGGAAACCTTGTCTGGTGACAGGTGTCCCTGCCCTTGACAGAGACATTGGAACTAGGTGATCTCTGAGGTCCCTTCCAACCCAAACCATTCCATGATTTTATAACTGAAGCGTCACCACTTCTGAGTAGATGATTATTTTCTCAGCATCCTACATCCCACCATCCCTTTCCCTGCATTCCTGGCGTTTGACTTGTATTTTGCACATCTTGGCTCATTTTTAATTGGCACTCTGCAGTAATTCTTGTTCCATCCCAACACCTCCTGTCTCTCAGACAGCATCGAATTTATTTGTTTTGTCTTTGTGTGCTTGACTTTTTCCTTTATATCCCCCTGCAGTGTTTATTACTGAATTAATTCTGTGGATTTCTCAGGGTTGTTTGAATTCACATCTTGTTTTCTCAGGTGCTCACAGCCTTTCCCTGTGTTGGGTCATCCACAGTTTCCACAAGTGCATTCCCTTCAACAAGACCAATGAAATACTGAGCCAAGTCCCAGAAGTATTCCTGTGCCATCTCATTTGCAGTTCCTTTTCCTTCCAGCAAACTGTTGATAGCTACCAAATGACAGCTTTGTCAGCTAACTGAACATCAGTATCTTGGAACACTGATCATGGAATCCTAGAATGGTTTGGGTTGGAAGGCACCTTCAAATATAATCTAGTCTTGTCCTCACCTTGTAGAGAGCAGGGACATCTTCAGAGCTCTGTCCAACCTAACCTTTAATATTTTCACACAGAATCACAGAACATTAGGGATAGGAAGGGACCTCGAAAGATCATCCAGCCCAATCCCCCTGCCACAGCAGGATCACCCAGACCAAGTCACACAGGAACACATCCAGGTGGGTTTGAAACATCTCCAGAGAAGGAGACTCCATAAGCCCCCTGGACAGTCTGTTCCAGTGCTCCGTCACCCTCACTGTAAAGAAGTTCCTTCCAGGATAGAACCTCCACTACTCTGGGCAATCAGCTCACCACCTTTATACCCTCTTCTAGTTTAAAACCATTACCCCTTTGCCTGTAGCAACAGGCTTTGCTAAAAGACTGTCCCCATCTTCCCTATAAACTCCCTTTAAGTACTAAAAGACCATTGTAAGGTCTTCCTGGAGCCTTCCCTTCTCCAGGCTGAACAACTGCTACTCACTCAGCCTGTCCTCATAGCAGAGGTGAGTATCATGATCATTAATTTGACCTGGGCAGGTAAATTCAATCTCCCAAACCCCTTTTTTAGTCACTTAAGATTCTTTCCTTTTTAAGTTCAGATCATTGAATGGGACTGGATGCTCTTTCAAGGTCCCTTCCAATCCATAATTCTATGATTCTGTGAACTAATCTCTGTATACATGATCCTTAACTGAAATGAAGCTGGTTCAACACCTAGAAAAACTGGAACAAAGCACCTTTTAGAAATAAATGAGAACATTTGATACTTTTGCATTTTCACATCTAGTGAAGCCAAAATTCTGATCATTCTCTGCAAAATATTTGTGTTGCACTTAAGAGACTGTGGCTTAAAAAGATATCAAATACTTAGCAGGCACAGAGATAATTGTTAGATGCTGAAGGTGTTTATGATACTGTGGTTGTACCCTAAGCAGGGACATATCCACAGAGCAACTTAGTTCAGGTAGTAAGAGCAGTGTGGAATTCAGAGCAAGCTACAAAACCCCCCAATCAATCCTTAAGTGTCTGTGGTGTAGTTACATACAAATACATACTGCTAACCAGCTGGTTAGCACTGGAACTCAACTGGTTCAGTCACTTCTGTGACCTGGTCACACCAGGCACTGCACTGCAAATAAATCAGGGCCTGAGGACTGCGGAGCTACAGAGACTGGTCTGATCCTACAGACCAAAGTACCTGCTGTACAGACTGTTTCTTGTCTACAGTGGCTGTTAAGTCCTACCTGCTGCTCCCTTGCACTCTTTTCTGTTGGTACGAAAGGCCAGTGGCATCCTGGCTTGGATCAGCACCAGTGTGGCCAGCAGGACTAGGGGGGTCAGTCTGCCCCTGCGCTGGGCACTGGGGAGGCCTCCCCTCGAGTACTGGGGGTGGATCTGGGCCCCTCACTTCAAGAAAGAGATGGTGGGGATGGAGCAGGTCCAGAGGAGCAGCAAGGCTGGGGAAGGGACTGGAGGGAAAGGCTGATGAGGAGAGGCTGAGGGAGCTGGGGGGGTTGAGCCTTCTCCCTCTCTCCAGCTCCCTGAAGGGAGGTTGTGGTCAGGTGAGGGTCGGGCTCTTCTCACACAACCAGCACCAGGACGAGAGGGCAGGGCCTGAAGCTGCCAGGGGAGGGTTCGGATGGATGTTAGGAAGCCCTTCCTCACAGAAGGGGTGATCGGAGCCTGGACTGTGGTGGATCGGGCCCAGGGCAGTGGTGGAGTCCCCGTCCCTGGAGGTGTTGGAGGCCAGCCTGGCTGCGGCCTTCAGTGCGCGGCCTGGCCTGGCCGCTGTGGTGCTGTTAGGCCTTGCGCTGGGCCCGATGGGCTCAGAGGGCTTTTCCCGCCTCCACAACGCCGTGAGTCCCTGTTTCTGAGACTGAACCTGAGTGCTTGCGGCTGTGGAAGTGCTCTGTAGATGACACCTGAGGATGCAGTGTGTGTATTGGCTGTGAATGCGGTCGCCTAGACTTGCTAATGAAGTCCATCTGCGCTGTGGTTTATCTTAACGTGAGGCGAGCAGGAGTGGAGTCAGTCAGCTGGAGCCATTTCGGTCTCTTCTTCCCAGGGAGGTAGGTGCATCTTCGCTGTTACCGTGGTTAGTTCAAGTCTTTCCCTTCGGTTTGACCTGGTGTAATTAAATGGTTACCAAGAATTTTTGGGTTGCCGGGACTGTCTGGGGGTCTTTTTGTCTGTAGGTTATTCCTGTGAGCTTCCTCACCGTGCTGTCGTCTCTGAGGGAAGCTTTGTGTTTCCTCTCCTGGCCTCTGAACCCTTTCGGTTGGTTGTAGGGAGAGCTCTTAATGTACAATTTCTTCTTCGTTTTTTATTTTTTTTTTTTTTACAAGAGAAGAAAGGGGAAAGAATGTTGTGGTTTTGTTTCCACAACTTGTTTTTTTTTTTTGCTTTGATTTATTACTTTATTTGTGACTTTGTTGGCCTCTAGTATTTGTTTTACAACTCTTCCAAGCAGGAAATGGCAGCAGGAGAAAAATGTGAGTGATGAGACTTTAACAAAGCAGTTCAGAGAAGCTGAAGGGAGGGAATGTTTGCTTCAGACATATGAGCTGAATACTGTTGTGAGACCTCAGTCTTGTGAGTCTTTCCGTGTGTGATCAGGATCTTTGCATGCAGCTCAGCTGGAACTAAAGGGTCTTAATCGATAAGCAAAATAAGGTCTTAACTGATGCTTGAAAAGTAGTTTTGAGATTGTGAAGAAATTTGACCAAAAACCCAACGTCAAATAACCCCCAACTTAATCTTTATGGTTGAACCTGTCCTTGATTTTCAACAACAGGAAAAATTGCTGTTAAATGCACATGATTTTTAATTTCTCTGTATAAAATGAGGTTTGCAAACCAGTTTGATGTATAAAAACAAAACTACTGTGTAAATGTGTTGCTGCAGGTTTTGTTTTTCATTCCTTGGGGTAAATGCATCTGTGTTTCTATATTTAGTACTTTGTTATCTCTCACATAACGTTTGTAAGGGTTATTCAAGGAAACAGAAAAAACACCCATTTTCTCTTCTTAAGGAGAAAAATACCCCAGTATTTCCTTATATTTTTCATATAAAGCTATTTGCTGTTTTCACCTTGTTTCTCATTTTTGGGCGAGCGCTTAGATTTATTACTTGTGTGCTTATTCCATTTGGTTTGCACAGTCTCTCTGCTTTTATTAACTTGTAACGTTTGCAGGTCAGCGTGAGCAGTTCAATTACAATGACCAACCGCTCTAAACTATTCGAAGAGCAAAAGAAAGCTATTAAACCCCTCCTAAACCTATTTGCCTTGGTATAATTTACTGATTTCTCGGCTTTCACTGGAGCGCAAGGAGAAATTCAGAGGAGAAGTCAGATAATTGAGGAACCAGGAGTGAAATGAAAATTAAAAACATTACAAGTAGCAAGAAAAAAATGAGGTTATTAAATAGAGTTATGTTCTGCCAAAACATTTTAAAAGCTTTTCTTTTTAGGCAGACAAATAAAGACAATTCTCACTCCAATCAGTGAGGAGCAGTGGGTGATTAGTGCCTCTAAAGATAACTCCTCCAGGCTAGACCAGATCCAGGCTCATTGTTAGGATGAGAGAGAATTAAAAAGAATGGTTGCTCAGTGTTGGAAGAGGAAATCTATACTCCAGAGGTCTGTGCATCCCATCTACAGATGATTTTATTAAAGGAAACCTCGCAGTGAATATTTGCTGTATAATATGTTGTCTTTTGGAACGTAGTTTTTGAGAAAGGACTTTTGGAACAAAGCCTGATGCAGGGATTAAGGTTTTTTAAGGAATTTGCTTTATGGGGCTGGGGTTTGGTTTGCATTTTCAGTCTGGGGATGTTAAAAATTGCCTCTCTTTGTTAGTCGAAGAAGCAGCTCAGTATGCTGGAGCTGTTCCGCAGGGAGGAAAAAGAGGCAAATGCAGACTCCTGGCTAGAGCCCAGCTTCCTGTTGGAGTTCCAGAGCTTGTCCTGATTCACTTCTATTTGTTCTCCTCTCACTTGTTCATTCATATTCTTTCCACTGAATCATGAAACAAGAAACTGTGAAATCTTTGGATTAGGGGATTTTAGTGTCCTTTTGGATCGCTACATCTTCTGTGACTGAGTTTAATTGCCAGTATTCTTAATCCTGTGTTTCTGTAGAGTGGTTTTTTCTCTGATACATGTGGTAGTAGGTGGCAGATTATTTTTATAGCTAGAATTATCTGCAATTATCACCAGTTATTTTCAAAATACAATCATCATGAAAGAAAGACTAAACATCTAAACAATTCTACTCATATTTCATACAGTATTTGTAATCAAGCTCTGCCTTAGAGGTCTGTTTCATGGCTGTGAGATATCTTCATGATGTGTGTGTCTGTCTGTCCCTCTGTCACTGCTGGGCATTGACACAGAATCACAGAACATTAGGGATTGGAAGGGACCTCGAAAGATCACCCAGTCCAATACCCCTGCCACAGCAGGATCCCCTAGATCAGTCGCACAGGAACACATCCAGGTGGGTTTTAAAAGTTTCAGGTGTCATTGCTCATGAAGCAGGCATAGTTGAAGGCCAGATATTGAACAGTAGTTGATCTTTTAGCTCCCTGTAACAATCTGTGAATTGCAGCTGTTCACAGCTGTGGAAGAAGCAGTCTGGCTTTACCTCAGGGATCAGTGAGGTGGGCAGCTGAAGCAGAGCTTGCTGCTCACTGTCTTTAGGAAAGCTACCCCTTGTCTGGTATCAGAAGCACTTAGCTCAAACTCTTAGCATCCAGTTAGGAACCCTTTCATGTTACTTGTTAGCCTGTCCAGCTGATTTAAAGAAAATACAAACATGCTGTAGACATGACAGTGTGCACACAGAACATGAAAGCACATAGAACCTCTCAGTTTAAGAATGACACAGAACTGCTGAAGATAGTCCAGAGCAGAGCCACAAAGATGCTGAAGGGTGTAGAGCATCTCCCTGATGAGGAAAGGCTGAGAGAGCTAGGTCTCCTTGAGCTTGGACAAAAGGAGACTGAGGGGTGACCCCTTTAATGTTGACAAATATGTTGCCAGGCTCTGCTGAGGGGGCACCCAGCGATAAGACAAGGGACAATGGGTGTGAGCTGGAACATAGGAGTTTCCACATCAATGTGAGAAGAAACTTCTTCCCAGTGAGGGTGACTGAGCTCTGGGAGGGGCTGCCCAGAGGGGTTGCGGAGTCTCCTTCTCTGGAGATGCTTAAAACCCGCTTGGCCATGTTCCTGTGTGACTTGGTCTTGGGGATCCTGCTGTGACAGAGGTATTGGACTGGATGATCTTTCAAGGTCCCTTCCACTCTCTAATGTTCTGTGATTCTGTGTGATTCTGTTTACCCCTCTAATAGATCTCCTGTGCTGGGCACTAGGTACCTCATTTCTTCCTCTGCTCCGCATCGGTTTGTCTCCTGTGTAAAATATCTGACAGTTTCCCAGGCTGAAGTTTAGATTTGTGTACTGTCAAGTCATAATGTTTTATTTTAATCTGATCCAAAGGCTTTGAACATCTGTCTTCATTAAAACATCAGAAGTATCCATTAGACTTGATGGTTGTTGATTGGGTTTGAGGGGTTTTTTGGTCTGGAGTGAGTGGAACAGCTGGAAGAGAATTCAGATGCTCCTGAAGGCCTTGTGAAGGCTCTGGAAGTCCTCTGAGGAGCTCAAACAGCCCCTTGGGTACTGAAAGTAACTATCCCTTTAGTAACCTTGGCATGTTTAATTAGTACTCTTCTCTTTGTTCATGGTTGGCAACAAAGGCTCTGTCAGCTTTGTGTTAAACCATTAGCGTAAAGGGTGTGTTAATTAAACAACTTGCTTCTTTCTAATTGGGAAAAAGTACTCTAGCTCTCCTGAGACAGGACTGAGCACAGCGGTGTCTGCTGCGAGACACTCATGAGTTGGTGAGAGACGTCATGGAAAATACTAAAGCATCAAAAGGGCGTGGAACATCTCCCTGATGAGGAAAGGCTGAGGGAGCTGGATCTCTTTAGTTTAGAGAAAAGGAGACAGAAGGGTGTCCTGATTAATGTTGATAAAAGGGTGGGTGTCAGGAGGATGGAACCAGGCTCTGCTCAGGGGCACCCAATGACAGGACAAGGAGCAACAGGTGTGAGCTGGAACAGAGGAGGTTCCATATGAACATGAGAAAGAACTTCTTCCTGGTGAGGCTGACAGAGCCCTGGCAGGGGCTGCCCAGGGTGGTTGTGGCATCTCCTTCTCTGGAGACATTTTAAACCCACCTGGATATGTTCCTGTGTGTCTGGATCTAGGTGATCCTGTTGTGCTGAGGGGATTGGAGTGGATGATCTTTTGAGTTCCCTTCCATCCCCTAACTTTCAGTGATTCTGTGATCCAGGGAAAGTAGCAATGGTAAAAATCTTGTGTGCTGAGTGCTTCACAAAAGGCCTTTTCCTATTTTTTTCTTGGCTCTTCTGTTTGTTTTTTTTTCCTTTGTCTCTTTTAAAAGTCTTATTTCCTTTCTCTGTTTTGTTTGTTTCCTTGGTTGGTTGATTTGTTTTTTCCCCACAGCATGCAACTGGCAAGTCTAGCAGTATAAATACACTGCCTTATTTCTAAGGAGATTGGCAAGGTGGCTGGACTGCCCAGGGCAGTGGTGCAGTCCCCATCCCTGGAGGTGTTGAAGCGCAGCCTGGCTGTGCCCGTCAGTGCCCTGGTCTGGCCACTGGGGTGATGTTTGGTTCTGGGCTGGGGTGGATGAGCTCAGGGGGCTTTTCCAGCCTCACTAATTCTGTGATTCTGAAGAAAAGCACGTGCTGAATAACTAATGTGCTAGACAAAATCCTAAGATCGTTAATCCACGTAAAAATGGTTGTTTTTCTGATACCAAGTGCAGCCAGACCTTGAATAATCTGCTGGGTCACCTAAGTTAGAGCTGCCTGGAGCTAAAGTGAAGTAATTTCTTTTTAAGGATAAAATTCCGAAAAGAAGAAAGAAATAAAATAAAACAAAAAAACCAAACCACAAACACAATACATTTTCATCTGTTTGCTTATCTGGCAAGGTGTGTGAGTTTGTCACAGCAGAGAGAGCACTGGTACGTGTCTGAATGATAACGTGTCCAACCCTATTTATCAAAACCTGCAACGAAAATGGGAAGGAAAAGGCCAACAGCACTTTGCAACCTATAAACACCAGGCTATCAATTCACTTGTGTATAAATTGATGGTTGAGTTATCTGGATGGTGGTTGAGTTGCAATCCTGGATGAGTTTAAAAGTCGCTAAGCTGTAGTGTTAGGGATCTGGTTTAGGGGTGACCTTGTAGAGTAGGGTTGATGGTTGGACTCCATGATCCCAAGGATCTTTCCCAACTTGAATGAATCTGTGATTCTGAATCATTAGTTATAAAAGTTGCATTAATACCATAGATGTTTGCAGGAGTAAATAGTAGGTCATTCCAGTATAGGGAGGCAAAAGCCCAGAAGAGAATCATTTAGGTTGGAAAAGCCTCAGTGATTCTGTGTTCTGGATGATACCGGTGGAGAGAAAAGGAGAACAGTGTGTGTGGGAACAGACTGTGAGACGGAATGCAGTGGGTTAACACAGCAAAGCGGCAGTGTTGCCTCTTTTATTTCCTCTTTTGAGACAGGTTTGTTTACTGACATTTCCCAGTGCATTAATGGAAAGTCCTGCTGGCGATACCCTCGGCTCAGGTTCGGTTACACAGTGGTAGTAGCAGGTGTGTTGACAGACTTCCACAAAACCATTCAATCACAGTATTTGGTGTCAATATAAAGTAAAATAATATGAGATGCTGCCTTGGTTTAATTTACATCTTTGGGGGGAGGCAGAAAATGGTGGTGTTAGCTGGTATCTGAGTCAGAGAATCACTCTGGTTGGAAAAGAACCCTGGGATTATAGAGTCCAACCATCAACCCTACCTTACAAGTTCACCCCTAAACCACATCGCTCAACAATTGATCCAAATGAACATACCCAGGGGTGGTGACTCAACCACCTCCCTGGGAAGCCCATTCCTGTGCCTGACCACCCTTTCTGTGTAATGTTTTTCTTTGGAATTGGTTACTGAACTTCAGTACTGATGACCTTACTCTCTTACGTGTTTCAATCAGTTGAAGCATCATATTTGTGGAAGGTATTGAAGAATAAGTTTTTTGCTGTGTGTTGAGAGATGTACTTGAAAGGATGGTGTAGAGACGCAGGGGTTGGTCTGTTCTCCCTAGTGGCCAGTGATAAGACAAGGAGAAATGGCTTTAAGCTGCATCAGGGGAGGTTCAGGTTGGATGTTGGGAGGAATTCCTTTACCAAAAGGGTTGTCATCTTTACCAAAAGGCACTGGAACAGCTGCCCAGGGAGGAAGTTGAGTCCCCATCCCTGGAGGTGTTAAACAGAAGGGTAGATATTGTGTTGGGAGAGAGGGTTTAGTGGTGCTGATAGGACTGGGAAAAGGTTGGACTTGACAATCTTGAAAGCCTCTTCCAGACAAAATGTTTTATGATTCATTGCTCTGTGTAGTGATTTAATACATAACTGAGACTCATAACACTCCAGTTTGAATTTTGGATTATAAGTTATTTCTAGATGCCAATATCTGTTGTGCATTTGGCATTTAACAGAGGCTATCTAGTTTTCATGTGGGTTCCTAAGCCCTTATTTTATGAATTTGAATAGTTACTGCACCTTATATGAATTTGAATAGTTATTGTACCTTCATGGGAACATATTGTAAGGATCTTTTTCTTCTTTGAATATAGTAATTTCTTTCTGTATTTTCTCTAAATAGAGAAGGCATCGCTTTCTTATGTAGAAGAAACTAGTGTGTCTTCTGTATAATTCTCTGTATTTGGAACAATTCCACATAGAGAAGGCTCCTTAACCACACCAATACTAAATGGCAAACTCGACCTGCTGGTAATGTGCTCAGTGGTTAGTTTGTTAACTCGTGTGGCAACTTTATCACATGTTTCTTTTGAATTCAATGAATTTGAAGTCAAGATTTTGAATTGATGCAAACCAGTGTGTGGTTTAAAACCCGCCTGGATATGTGCGACTGGATCTAGGGGATCCTGCTGTGGCAGGGGGATTGGGCTACATGATCCTTCAAGGTCCCTTCTGATCTCTATTCTGTGATCTAATTTATTATTCCTTTGGAAATGCAAAAGACTTAGGGAAGTCTAGGCCATAAGCTGCTAAAGCATGTTGTTTAGCTTTTGGCAATGTGGTAGGAATTAGAATGTCAGTACTTGCATTTAATTCAGGAAGACTGCTCCTAGGCAGGCTGGAGACTTGAGTGGGGAGACGTGGAATGAACTAGAACAAGGGTAGTGTAGAGTTTGACATCTGGGTAGGAACAACCCCAGGGAACAGTATAGGTTGAAGACTGACCTGTTGGAGGGCAGCGTAGGAGAAAGGGACCTTGGGGTCCTGGTGGCTAACAGGATGGCGCGGTACTAGCAGTGGGCCTTGTGGCCAAGAACGCCAATGGCATCCCGGAGTGGATCAGAATGGAGGTAGTTAGTAGATGGAGAGAAGTTCTCCTTCCCCTCTACTCTTCACTGCTGAGACCACATCTGGAACCTTGTGTCTAGTTGTGGGCCCCTCAATTCCAGAAGGACATGGAAATGCTTAAGAGAGAACAGTGCAGAGCCACAAAGATGATGAAGGGAGAGGAGCATCTCCCTGCTGAGGAAAGGCTAAGGGAGCTGGGTCTCCTGAGCTT
This sequence comes from Rhinopomastus cyanomelas, assembly GCA_013400115.1. Taxonomy (NCBI): domain Eukaryota; kingdom Metazoa; phylum Chordata; class Aves; order Bucerotiformes; family Rhinopomastidae; genus Rhinopomastus; species Rhinopomastus cyanomelas. The sequence goes on along the minus strand of VXBP01005041.1, from coordinate 33,427 downwards.
GGGAATAAAGGAGACTGAGGAATAACCCCATGAATGTTGATAAATATGGAAAGAGTGGGTGTCAGGAGGATGGAATCAGGCTCTGCTCAGGGGCATCTAATGATAGGACAAGGAGCAATGGGTATGAGCTGGAACAGAGGAGGTGCCACATAAATCTGAGAAGGAACTTGTTCCCTGTGAGGGTGACAAAGCACTGGAAGGGGCTGCCCAGCAGAGTTGTGGAGTCTCCTTCTCTGGACACATTTGAAACGTGCCTGAACATGTTTCTGTGAGACTTGCCTGAGTGGGTGGTGACCAGAGTAGGAAAGAGCTGTCAAAAGAAACCCAACCCAAACTGTTTTGAATGAGGGGTGGGATTTACAGTGAAGTGCACATGCACGCAACTGCCTTTGATGAGAAGATGTCAAAATGACTTTGACCTTCTTTATTTCCCTTTGAGTGGAATGTGAAATAAAAATCTTTTAGGACTCTTTCCTTCTTAGTGAGAAACTTGAAATTGATTTCAAGTTGACACATTTCTTCTCTGAAGTAATATAAAACCTTTGTCTAATAAATGTATGTAGAGGCTTTGTGGCCCATCAGGGTACCATGACATTCCAGTGTATTGATTCTGCAATGTTAAAGGATGACATCGTTGGTGTTAACGGGCCGTGGGAGCATTGGGATTTGGGTTGTACACAGCAAGAAGCACTGACTTTCCTGTAACTTGACAGTTTTTCTTCAAGCAGACAAAGTAAAAGCAGTCTCACTTAATTCTTCACTTTCAATATTCAAAGAGGTGGAAGATTTTTGTATGATCACACAGAGATTAAACTAATAAAACCAGAAAATCTTAGAAAAAATCCAGGAAGTTAAAAAAATCCAACTTACTGATCTGTAACAAGGACATTTCTGCAGTTACTAAGCTGTGAAAATTCTTGACAACCAGAATTTAAAATTCACTCCTGAAATGGCCCAGGTTGGGAGGGACCTTAAAGATCATCTGGTTCCACATGCCCTGCACAGGCAGAGTAGAGCAGGTTACTCAGGGCCCCAGCCAACCTGCTCTTCAACACTGCCAGCCATGGGGCAGCCACCACTGCCTTGGGCAACCTGTTCCAGCATCTCAGCACCCTCACAGCAAAGAATTTGTTTCTCATGTCCAACCTCAATCTCCCTTTTCTCTTGTCCTCTCACTACCAGCCCTGTAAAAAGCCCTCTCCCAGCTTTCTTGTTGCCCCCTTCCTTCAGAGACTGGAAAGCTGCTGGAAGGTCACCTGGGAGCCTCCTCTTCTTCTCCAGGCTGAACAACCCCACCTTGCTCAGCCTTGTCCTCACAGGAGAGGTGCTGTAGTCTGCTGATCATCTGAACTTTGCCCAGAGTAGTTCATTTTGACATAAAAGGTCTATTTACATTTTGTATAGTGTCTCTTGTCTTTAATTCCTGTTGTAGGTTAAAAACCCCTACGTGTAAGGCTGTAGAAACTTTGTGTGACCTTTAACACTTGTGCAGGGCATCAAGTGGTAAAAACACTATCATCTGTGTTTTCTGTCCTTAAGTGAAACATTATTTTCACTGTTAATGACCTGGAGGGTTTGCTTCCCACACAGCGCTTTGATTATTGTTTGACATGATCCCAAGTGTATTTTCCAACCTGAATGATTCTGTGTATTGCCTTGGTCCTAGTTATTGTTCAGAAAATAATCACTCAAGTCAAAAGAAGAGATTTAATTGTAGCTATATTTGGAATTCACAGAATCACAGCATGTTAGAGGTTGGAAGGGGCCTCCAAAGATCATAGAGTCCAACTTCCCTGCTAGAACAGGGCAAATTAGTGCAGATCACTCAGAACTGCATCGAGAGTGCTCTGGAAAGTCTCGGGAGAAGGATGCTCCACAAACCTCTCTAGGCAGCCTGTACCAGGGCTTTGTCACCCTCTCAGTAAAGTGGTTTTTCCTCAAATTGAGTTGTAACGTCCTGTGCTTGAGCTGGAATCCATTTCCCCTCATCCTGTCCCAGGGCACAAGCAGAAAGATGCTGTCGTTGCTTTCCTGATGCCCAGCGCTCATGGATATATAAACATTAATGAGATCCCCTCTCCAGACTAAAATGGCCTGATTCTCTCAGCCTTTTGGGTTTAGAAGAGTCTATAGAACTTGGGTCTCATATTTTTGGGTATCACTGTTGATTTGTGTGCTTGAATCCTGGTTGTCCTGCAAAGGAGAATCAAAAGCATTTTGTGTCCAATGTTGATTCTGTTTTCTAACAGCATGTAAGTATTTTGCTTAAGCAGATTTTGCTAGGAAATGACAGCTCTGAAAAATTGGACACTGTGGCTGCTGGAAGTGTTTCAGTTCCAGGCAATCTAAATAGTGCAGAAGGAGGGAGATGAAATATCACCATGTTTTGAAAATGACATTTTTGTCAAAGACTCTCTTTCACTCTTTAACTTAAAACAAATTGAGTAAATCAAGGCTACCAGACGTGTTCTGTGCTCATCCAAGATGCACCTCCTTTCGTTGTTTTGAGGTCTTTTTTTCTTTCCTTAAAATCTAAGGAAGGACAATGGCTTAGTAAATGTACAACTCGCTATGAGTAGTGGAGGTTCTGTAGTTGAGTTATTTTATAGAATTGGCCTGGGTTGGAAGAGACCTCCAAAGATCATGTAGTGCCTTGCTCTGGCTGCTGAAAGGTGTTAGGTCCTGGTCTGGGCCAGATGAGCTCAGAGGTCTTTTCCAGTCTCAGTAATCCTGTGATTCTGGTAAATTGAGAATGAAACAAAATAGTCTGCAGAATTATGTTGAGAAGAAATAATATGTGAAAAGACTGTTTACAAGTTTCTTTTGAGAGTGGGAGAGTGAAACCCACTCTCCACAATGTAAAAGATGCTCCAGTGCGATAAACATAGTGTGTTCAGATACCAGCAAAGATACTATAGGGTTCCTCTTGCTGCTGTTTTCCTCCTGTTCCACAATGAGTCAGTTTGTGGTAGTCTGATCCAAAAAAAGAGCTTAGCTACTCTTAAATTAAAACCTGTCATAGATATCTTCCTCTTTTTAGTTCTCTCTGCAGTATACTACCATCATTTTGAGAAGGAGCTTATTCACAGTGAGGATGATAGAGCCTTGGAATGGGCTGCCCAGGGTGGGTTGTGGAGTCTCCTTCTCTGGAGACATTTAAAACCTCCCTGGACATGTTTCTGTGCAACTTGTTCTTGGTGATCCTGCTGTGACAGGGAGATTGGACTGGATCATCCTTCAAGGTCCCTTCAAATCCTTAATATTCTGTGATTCTATCAGTGTGATTATCTGACACTTACCAGGCCCAAGTTAAAAATCTTGGATGCCTGGAACACACAAGAGGGGTTAGGGATTTTCTATCCTGCAAAGCAGAGGGGTTTTTTTTAATTGACCTAAACCACCAAATATTTGTTTCTAGGAAAGGCAGAAGCTGGAGAGTAACCACTATTTTTGTACTTTTTTTCCCCTTGGTGTATCTCATGAATGCTTTAAGAAAAAGGATTCCAAGGGTATTTGGTTTTCTGAAAGAGTAAAAGACTACTTTGTGGTGATGTTAGGTCCTAGGCTGGGATTGATGATCCTGGAGGTTTTTCCAGCCTTTGAAAGAATTGTTCTAGCTTTGAAAATAATTTTAAAGCTGGAATTGAAAATAACTGTTCACAGAATCACAGAACATTAGGGAATGGAAGGGATCTGAACAGGTTACCTAGTGCAGTCTCCCTGCCACAGCAGGACCACCTAGATCAAGTCACACAGGAACGTGACCAGGTGGATTTTAGGTGTCTCTAGAGAAGGAGATGCCACAACCTCCTTGAGCAGCCCCTTTCAGGGCTCTGTCACTCTCACTGGGAAGAAGTTCTTTCTCATACTGATGGGGAACCTCCTCTGTTCCAGCTTACACCTGTTGCCCCTTGTCTTACCATTGGGTGCCCCTGAGCAGAGCCTGGCTCCATCCCACTGACACCTACCCTTCACATATTGATCAACATCAATGAGGTCACCCCTCAGTCTCCTTTCTTCCAAGCTCAAGAGACCCAGCTCCCTCAGCCTTTCCTCAGCAGGGAGGTGTTCCACTCCATCATCCTTGTGGCTCTGTGCTGGACTCTCTCCAGCAGTTCTGTGTCCTTCTGGAACTGAGGGGCCCAGAACTGGACACAGTGTTCCAGATGCGGTCTCTTGTAGCTGTTCTGAGTAGGTAAATAATTCTTTCAAATCTTCTGTAAATAGGCATCTTTCAGTAGGGTTCTGCTGCTTTAATTCTTGCAGAGAAAAAAGAATAAACCATCAGCTCCCAAGCAGAGATCCTGAGGTTCTGCTGTAACCACACAATGGCTCCGTATGATTTCTAGCTGCTCTCTCTCCAGTTTACAAAGCTAGCATTTCCACATCATTTGCAGATAGAAGAATGGCAAGAAGTTCTACTTAGCCTTTAATTTCTTTTCTTATAATATGTTGCTGGCTGTTTTTCAGCTTTTTAATGCACCAGAGCGCCATTAGCTAACTGCAGAAAGAGGGCTTTCAATATTCTCGGTGCAGCTTTCTATTTGTGAGCATCTTGATTACAGAGGAAGAATCACATTAGAAGAAATAAGTATTGAAAAGGTATCACAAAGAAGATTATGCAAATTTTAGGATATCAGCTCCATAATCTTTCTATTTGAAGAAGAGAGGAGAAGCTTTTCATTTGTAAAATGAATGATGCAGAAAACCAGTTTTAATAAACATGAAGCATGCAGCTGTTATTAATTTTGGAATCATAGAATCATCCTGGCTGGAAAGGACCTCCAGGATCCAGTCCAGACCTCAGCTCAACAGCTCCCTAACCCCTAGACCATGGCCTCAAGTGCTCTAGCTACTCGTTTTTTAAACATCTCCAAGGGTGGGGACTCTGCCACCTCCCTGGGCAGCCTGTTCCAGTGCCCAACCTTTCACAGGAAAGTATTTCTTCCTAAGATCCAATCTAAACCTCCCCTGATGCAACTTGGAGCCACTGGGAGAAGAGACCACCATCCGCCTCGCTACAGCCTCCTTTCAGGTACCCGTAGAGAGCAATGAGCTCTCTTCTCTAGACTTAATAACCCCAGTTCCTTCAGTCACTCCTCATAGGGCCTGTTTGCCAGACCTCTCCCCAGCCTTGTTGCCCTCAGTGCCCAACGACTCTCTCAGTAAAGAACTTCTTAAGATCCGGTCTAAACCTTGCCTGATGAAACTTGAGGCCACTCCCCCGATCCTATCTTTAGTAATTTGGGACATCCTTCTACTGGAAATACGTATACAAGGTGCTTTTAATTTTTGATCAAACCAGCATAAAATTGAGTTTACTTTCAGTTAGTTTAGATTTAATGTCAAAAGATGTCCAAGAAATTAAAGGTCACTTTCTTGCCAGCTCATTTTTCTTTCTCATTTTTCCTTTATTTTACCCCATATATTGTAGATAAAACCAACCCCCTCGGTTTCCATTAACACAGAGCGAATAGACAAGAAAAAGCAATTATTTGCAGAATGTAAAATCCTTATGATAGTTTGACAGACTTTAATTAAACTGATCTACCGTGCCGTGCTCACAAGTCAGACGATGACATAAGCTCTTATTTGCTAGGAAACACCACGCTGCTCATTGATAAAGGACTTCAGAAGTTGTAACTTATTTAGAGGCGTTTGTTTCCTTTGAAAGGGAAGACGTACGTACGTACACACAGAGAAATACCTCCCTTTTTGCTTTGAAATCTGTGTGAAGAAAGTGAACATCTGAAAGTACAAGCAGGTTTACACTGTCAGTGTGATTTGCATAGTGCTGTGCAGACCTGCAGCACAGATTCTAGTTCTTTCTCTTCCCCCTCTGCTCTTTTCTGGGGAGACTACATCTGGAATAGTCTGTCCAGTTCTAGGCACCAGAAGGACACAGAGCTGCTGGAGAGAGTCCAGTGCAGAGACACAGAGACGATGAAGGCAGTGGAACATCTCCCTGCTGAGGAGAGGCTGAGGGAGCTGGGTCTTTTGAGCTTGGAGAAAAGGAGACTGAGGGGTGACCTCATTAATGTTGATAAATATGAGAAGGGTGGGTGACAGGAGGAATGAGCCAGGCTCTGCTCAGGGGCACCCAATGGTAAGAGAAGGGCAACGGATGTGAGCTGAAACAGAGGAGGTTCCTCATAAATATGAGAAAGAACCTCTTCTCGGTGATGGTGAGAGAGCCCTGGAAGGGGCTGCCCAGTGGGATTGTGGAGTCTCCTTCTCTGGAGATGTTTAAAACTTGCCTGGCCATGTTCCTGTGCAACTGGGTCTAGGTGATCCTGCTGTGATGGGGGATTGGACTGGATGATCTTTTGAGGTCCCTTCCAATCCCTTATGTTCTGTAACTCTGTGAACCTAACTTCAGTTTTTGTTATGTAGTGGTGGTGGTAGTAGTAGTGCTGTGGTGTGGGTCCTGATCTGGATCCCCCTGCATCCCATCTGGATCACCACTAATATCGTGGGTTAGAGACCCCAACTGTATTTCAACCGACAACTTGTAGCTAAAGCGTCAGACACAAAGGGAGGGTTTAACAAGCCCACTGACAAATCCGCAGGCTATGAAGCACTTTAACTCAGTTTGGAGAAGAAATGCTTCAAGACATTTTAATTCACTCCCTGGTGCCCACCACACATCAGAAAGAAAACCCCACACAAGATATGGGCACAGACAGCTGGAATTTCCTCACGCTTCTCTTACAGTATCTAAGACTAAAATGTTCAGTGTCTTCATTACAGCCAGTTCCTGCTTCTCTCTAGAATCACTGCAGCTGTATGACTTCAGTCTCGATCCTCATAAATCTTCAAGGTTCAGAATTCTCTTTCAATGGCAGTGATGCAGCTCCCAACAGTCCAAGATGGAGAGAAGTGGAGAAGGTGGCAGAAGTCACTGAGGGGGGAGAAAAGGGGGAGAGTGAGTGGAGCAGATTCTTTCCTTTTCAACAATTGAAATTGATAATTTTCTGCAGAAAACACGGTAGTTAGGCTTCCAGATTGAGGCACAACAGTCTACTGAACTACACCTCCTTAATTCATGGCGTTTTGTGAGTCTGTTCTTCACATCCATGCTTTCTGTGACCTAGTGGATCTGTGCCCATCTGAAAGACACTGTTCCTACTCCGATGTTTCTTCTCAAACTGATGATAGGCTTATAGCAGCCCTTGCTTTTGTCTTCTGATGTATTTTCTACAGTGTTACTTATATTTTTAAATTTTCTACAAAATTCCCTACGATGAGTACTGCTGACTTTTCTGTGGTGAGAGTTCATACCTAATTCTACTCCGGAACTTGATGTAGAGGCTGGTAGGTCTTTCCTAGCCATTTCTGTCTTAAGGATCCTGTATAAAGCTGTTAAACCCAATGCCACCCCCCAATCCTGCTGCACTGCCCTTTGTATCTTTCCCCTCTCACTTATTCCCATAACTTTTTCTGGAAGCTTTGGTGGCTCTGTGAGGCTTTACCTTTACAGTCCTCATGTGCCTTTGACATAATCTGCTTTGCTGCCTGAGCAGCTGGAGCCTCCCACCTGGGAAGAAGTAGGGGGTCTCCTACTGCTCAGGCTGTCTCTGCTCCGTGTGGCGTTACTGCATTTATTCTCTTCTGTAGTCAATCACCTTGCTTGCTCCCCTGGAGCAAGGTCAGGTGTGAGGTAGGCAGGGAGGCAGAAGCATCTCCTGAAGCCGGGTGTAGTATGAGAGTCTAGGCCGAACAGGGGTTACTGGCCCCGCATCTCCAAAGGGCTGAGATGTAAAGTGTTCCTGTGAAGTCTGTTGTACTCATGAGGTGAAAAGTAATGCTTCACACTGCAAAGTAAGCAGTAAGGGTCTGAGATTGCTGGAGCATGTCCAGAGGAGAGCTATGAAGCTCGTGAGGGGTTTAGAGAGCAAGTCGTGTGAGGAGAGGCTGAGGGAGCTGGGCAGGTTTTGTTTGGAGAAGAGGAGACCGAGGGGGGACTGCCCTCTACAACTACCTGAAAGGAGGTTGTAGAGAGGTGGGTGTTGGCCTCTTCTGCTTAGGAACTAATGACAAACCCAGGGACTATGGTGTGAAGTTGAGGGAGGGGAGGTTTGCACTGGGTATGAGGAACTTTGACAGAAAGGGTGGTTGGGCACTGGAAGGGCCTTCCCAGAGAGGGGGCTAAGTCCCCTTCCCTGTTGGTATTTAAGAACCATGTAGTCTTGGTGCTTCAAACCCTGCTGTAGTGGTAGGCATGGAGGGAGTTAATTTGCGGTTCTCAATCAATCAGGTAGTTAGGGATTCAGGTATTTAGGTTTGTTGTTGTTGTGGGTCTGGTTGGACTCCCCGAGCTAGGAGGTCAATGAGATGATATATCCAGCCAGGATTATTCTGTGAGTGATTCTGCTGTGGCAGGGGGATTGGGCTGGATGATCTTTCGAGGTCCCTTCCAATCCCTAATGTTCTGGGATTCTGTGATTATTATTCTGTGAGTTTGCTGTTTCTGCCCCATCATAGCACTCTGTTTAGAATATGTCTGTAAAGCATTTTAGTCCTTCTGTCTCTTCTGTCTAGAAGTCCTCTTTGGCCTTGTACGTGTAAAAGACTTCAGTAAGCAACAAGCTTAACTGATGGATATGATGCGATACGCATTCTAAATTAGGCAATTCTCTTAAAAGTCTCCTTTAAAATAAAATCAAGTAATTATTAATGCCTTTAAAAATTAAAGGTGCCTGTTAAAAACACCTATTTATTATTCACCTCAGTTTTTGCTTACATTAGCCACCAAAGCCTTGCCAACCTTTACTTTCCTTCTGTCTTGGCAAGTGCTGCCTGCTGGCTGAAGAAACAGGCGTCATTCTATGTCTGAAGTGACAAAGGATCGCTAGCAGAGAACACAGGCATTTTTGTCTCTTGGCAGATTAACTCTGGGACTTGAGAAGTAAATTCCCAGTTCAGTCTGTACAGTTTGTTTGCTTCAACATTTGCCCTCACTTGTAGGTAGAGGCAGTGGTTGTAGAGCCACTGACAGGTAGGAGGAGGTGCAGGGGGTGGAGTGGAAATGCTTTTCATATCTGTGTCTGCGAGGTAGCATCTCTCAAATACCTTCTCAGAGGTTTGGGTGTATATGTGTGTGAGGCAGCATCTCAAATAGCTTCTCAGAGGCTCGTGTGCATATGTGTGTGAGGTGGCAGCATCTCAAATAGCTTCTCAGAGGCCCGGGTGCATGTGTGTGTGAGGTAGAATCTCTCAAATACCTTCTCAGAGGCTTTGGTGCATGTGTGTGTGAGGCAGCATCTCAAATAGCTTCTCAGAGGCTCAGGTGTGCAGCTGTTGATTCTGTGTACAGGCATGAGAGGATTTTCTATTTAATGGAGTACATTGCATGTACAGGAAGTTGAGAAGGAATGAGAAAAGGGAGGAGAAGTTGGATAGTCAAATGTATAGAATAGGAGTGTGGCCAGTATAGGTGTAAAAAAACACATAGAGATTAAAGGGGTGATTAAAAGAAAACTCCATTAATCTACATTAACAGACCAGGAGCAAGAGAGAAGCAGGACAATTATCACACTTAGAGGTGAAAGTTAGCAAGGGTGGTAAGATGCTGGAACAGGTTGCCCAAGGCGGTTGTGGCTACTCCACCCAGTAAGTGTTGAAGGCCAGGTTGGCTGGGGCCCTGAGTAACCTGCTCTAGTGGAGGTGACCCTGCTTGTGCAGTGGGGTTGGAACTAGATGACCTTTAAGGTCCCTTCCAACTCTGGCCATTCCACGACTCCATTGCTCGGTGACTCCGTGACTGAAGTTAAAAAGGTTTCCTGAGTTGTAAACAAGAGTGATAACGTTGTACACGGAAGGCAAAAGCCAGAAGTGTCTGAGATAAATGCAAACCTGGAATCTGATGTAGGCAAGTCAAGGAAGAACAGATAAGCATCACCTTAGTGATACAGAATAAAACATCCCATGTCTTCTATTAAATGTGACTTTTAAGGCAAAAGCAGTGCTTTTTTTCATGGAGAAGAGCAAATACAGTTTTTATATTTAAGTAGTGGGGATGATGGAAAAGAAGGAATGAGGTCTTAAAAGTGTGACCTCATTTTTTTGCCAAACAGTAGAGTAGAATTTATACCAAAAAAACCCAGAGTTGCTGACATAAAGGAAGAAGGAAGAGAGGATAAAATAGAAATGGAAAGTGGCTGTACTGACAGGGGTTTGTAAAAACCAATTTGATACCTTCCTTTGAAAAGGTAACCTATTTCCCAAATAAAGAATATTCAATCATCCCCTTGGACTTCAGCTAGCAGTTGATATAGTGCCACCTGGGATGTTTCTTGTGGAGTCTCTCTCCCTCTCTGGAGACGGTTAAAACCCACCGGGCTATGTTCCTGTGTGATGTGGTCTAGGGGATCCTGCTGCGTCAGGGGGATTGGACTGGATGATCTTTTGAGGTCCCTTCCAATCCCTGATGCTCTGAGATTCTGTGATCATAGGATCATAGGATGTTAGGGGTTGGAAGGGACCCAAGAGATCATCGAGTCCAACCCCCCTGCCGGAGCAGGACAAAACTATCTAACACAGATCACAGAGGAACGCATCCAGACGAGCCTTGAAAGTCCCCAGAGAAGGAGACTCCACGACCTCCCTGGGGAGTCTGTTCCAGTGATACGCCTGAGGATGTGGGGGTTACTAGAGGAGTTACAAGATGTGTGAGGAAACTCAGTAAAATGAGATGACAGTTGGTGTTGTGGCAGAGGAAAGCAGCAGAGGCGAAGGGGAAGTTAGTAACTCCAGTCAGGAATGAGTCTTAAGACTGACCTTGTCTTTGTATTTTGGGTGAAGATTAGACTGTAGAAGGGGAAGAGCTTCAAGACTTTTCAGGCAGTAGCAATTAAATAAAACTTAATTCAAAATGCAATAGCAAGAAGGAGGTGAGGTGTAAATTCAGTTAGGAAATCATGGGATAGGAGCAGTAGAAAAAGAGCAATTAATTAGGCAGAGTTCTACAAGCACCAGTGTGACAGGCAAATTTGTTTCTGCAGTGCAAGGCTGCACCATGCTATGTGCTGCTGTGAGCGAAATGGACAGATTCGTGGTGTTGATGAAGCCTCCTGAACGACTCCTTCTAAGAGTTATTACAATATCCTGGCCACCCATTTTCAGGCAAAATTCAGCTTAAAGATTCGGAAAGATCTCTTGCATCTGGGCAAGGACAGCCCCAGGCACCTGTATAGGTTGGGGACTGACCTGTTGGAGAGCAGCATAAGAGAAAGGGTCCTGGGGCACCTGGTGGTCAGCAGGATGGCCAGGAGCCAGCAATGGGCCCTTGTGGCCAAGAAGGCCAACGGCATCCTGCGGTGGATCAGAAGCAGGATGGTTAGCACACGGAGAGAGGTTCTCCTCCCCCTGGTATTCTGTGATTCTTTAATAACTATAGATTTAGCTATGCAAGCATCAACTTAAATGGGGCTTTGCTTATTCAGACTTAAGGCTCTGACAAACATGCTGTGTCAAGCTAAAATTGGATGGCAGATGCTGTTCCTCTCCTCCAGGCATGGATACTTGAACCTCCCTTGCATCACTTGGTGAACACTGCAGGTTTATTGGGGTAAATCCAAATCCTCTCGCTTTAATGCACCCAGCTGAAGATCGCAGTAGGGCATGAGCTCACTCACAGGCGTATCAGATGCCTGAAGATATTAACGTCCATGAGAAAGTTGGAGCAGGTGGGTGAGGGTGGTAACTATTCCTGCCATCTGGTTTTAAGCTGCTGCTGCATCTACCTCAGAACCTTAAAGTGGTAAGAGGATATTTGATTGCTCTTCATAAAAGAATCTGGAACAACCAGCAGAAATATTAGATAAGGCTGTTGATATAACAGCAATTCACATGCTGCTGCATCTTTAGTGTAGCATGGACAGAAATCCAACCCTCTGGACTTAAGAGGTGAAGTATAAATGTTCTTACTAGTTCTACAATGAAACTTCATCAGTTTACAGCGTCATACAAATTCTTTCCTTCTAGTATGTTCCTGTAACCGAAGAAAAGGAAGAAACAAAGAAATACCAACAAAAATACGTGGGATGGGTTTTTCATGCTTCAGTTTCTAAGTAAAGGATTTAACTCTTAGTGGCATTAACACAGCTTGATCTTGGTGTAGATAAGAATATGGTAACATGAATTTCAGTAGATTTAAATGAGAATAAAGTATTAAAATTCAATCAAAATTAAAGTGAAATTAAAATTAGAATATTAAGCTGTTCTGAATCTAGGTGTGTTACCCTCTTAAGTTGTTTTAACTTGGGGTCTTTTCCCCCCTTTAAACTTCTACAGCCACAATTATTAATAGATTTTCTTACGTGAAATAAGACCAAGACCACTTATTTTGCAGAAATTCAGATGATTAAAATCTCTGCATCTCTTGGTGATCATCTATCTCAGTCTTCATTCATCTCCTGTTCAAATAACTTTTCACCAGTATAAATTTGCTTGGTTTTCACCTTGTATGTAGCCCTTATGACCTTATGTGTAGCCCTAATGTTCTGTGATTGTGATTTCATGAGCCCTAAATATTGTAAAACACAAAAACATTCAACATTTGATTTCCTCCTTTATTTTCTTTTGTTAGCTTAGCAACGTGAGCATCATCACTCTTCTTTTCAACCTACATATCCCAAGGAAATATATCCAACACACTAGTTCCTCACTTACTAATTCGATTGCTGTTACAAACTGAAAAGGAAGTAGTGTGTGTAAAGCAAGTCTTAAAAATAGATTAGAATGATCTTGTGAAATGTAATGGGGGGAAAAAGGGCAATATATTTTTATCTGGCGTTTGCAGGAGCGGGCAAAAATGAGCCGTGTTTTGCCTTTCTATTTAAGACATGTTAGACACTACAGTATCTTGGGTTTTTAATAACACACACATCAATCAGATCAATATGTAGATTGCAATTACAATCACAGATTTAATGCTCATAGAGGGCAGAGTGGCCAAAAAAAGTCAGCAACATAAAAGGTGCTTGAAGAAGTTGATCACTCTGAGTTCACAGTGATGTTTTGTGGCTGGGATCATCTATACTCTGTTGAAATGGGACTTCTTTAGGAAGAAATTATTCCCTGAGAGAGTGGTTTGGCGTTGGAACAGGCTGCCTAGAGCAGTGGTGGAGTCCTCATTCCTGGAGGTGTTTCAGGAAGGCCTGGCTGTGGCCCTTAGTGCCCTGGTCTGTCTGATGTGGTGATGTTAGGTCATGGGCTGGATGAGCTCAGAGGGCTTTTCCAGCCTCAATAATTCTGTGATTCCACAACTATACATTTATGAACCCTTTTGACTTCAGAATGCACTAAATGCTCAAAGTTGTGTTTGTTTCTTAGAGAATGATATTTCAAATTCATCGTAGCAGATCCTGTTGAGTGCATACTGGCCAAGTGTGCTATTCCAGAGAATGCTTTCTCCTGAAATTTAGCAAAATGTTAGAATCATAGAACCATTCAGGTTGGAAAAGACCCTTGGGATCATCAAGTCAAACCATCACCCCTACTCTACAAGGTCACCCCTAAACCAGATTCCCCAACACTACATCTAAGCGACTTTTAAACACACCTGGGGATGGGGACTCAACCACCACCTTGGGCAGCTCATTCCAGTAATTCCTTTATTTTTAAAATTCATTTGATTAACTGTTGAAGTTTATGACCTTGAGGTACTTGATGTTCTTAAATGAAAGTTCCAGAGACCACAGTAGACCATCATGGGTGGATGGATGGGTAGATAGGTAGGTGGGTGGATGGATGGATGCACTACCTATATTTCTCTAAAAGTGTATTTGGCCAGTTGAACATCCTTATCCATTTAATGAATCTAAGACTATGAGACATGGAGAGAGAGATTTGTATGTAATTGGATTGAAGATGATGAAGAATTTTACTGAGGCTTAAATACGTTTCTACTGCAACCAAAGCAGAATGTTTTGCTTTCTTGTCCCAGATGGCTTCCTGTAAGAAGCTCATATTTAGACTGAGGAACAGACGTTACTTATTTGAGGACATTTGGGAGTCTTTTATGGATTATGTTCATAGAGCAAAAGCTGCTTTGTAGAGATGCTTGACACTGCTATCCTACGCTTGTGTACTTTGTTTTTAACTTTGCCTGTGTGTAACTGATTACAAATGATTCACTAAAATGTTGGAAAATAAGGACTTAGTAGGGAGTGATGTAAATTAAATAGAAATCCTTAACAATTCAAAAACAGTGGAAAAGCTGGTAAGACTGCCTGGCAAATGCTAGCCGAAGACATCATGTAACCAACACATAATGGGTTAATGTGTTTTGTGTAGATGATCCCTTTCTGAATGATGTTTTATGAGCTGGTTTTGAATAATATATTGGATAGAAACCTTCACTGCATATCAGTAGACATAGGTGTACTTTTAGAGTCTCGTTTATGGAGGCTGGAAGAGAACCCCTAAGATCATCTGGCCCCAGCACAGGGCCTAACATCACCACAGCGGCTGGGCCACAGCCAGGCTGTCCCTCAACACATGCAGGGAGCGTCCTCTTCTGCAGGCTTCATGGCCCCAGCTCCCTCAGCCTCTCATCATTACACTTTCCTTCCAGTCCTTTCACTAGCCTTTTTGCTCCTCTGGGTCTACTGCAGCCCCTCAATCTCTTTCTTGAAGTGAGGGACCCAGCACTGCTTCCAGTACTCAAGAGGAAGCTTCCCCAGTGCCCAGTATAGGCGGAGAATGATGTCTGTAGTCCTGCTGGCCACACTACTGCTGATCCAAGTCAGGAGGCCACGTGCTGCCTGAGCACACTGCTGGCACTGTTTCCTTTATAAACGTATTGATTCAAGTGATTCAAAAGAAGCATGTTATCCCCTAGGTTTTGGTGTTCTTTATGCCCACCTTGCAGAAGAATGGTTGATACCAGGCATTTTGTATAACTCCAGATGTTGATCTGCCATCCAAATGTCGTTTGCTCACTCTTTTGGTTTTTAGAGGGGAGGAAGGAGTTTCCTTTTTGTTTTCGTATAAAATTTGTATCCTGCTTTCAAGTATATTAAATTATTATTGTTAATAATATACTACCTATCCCTTCACGGAGAAAACACGTCTGTCACTCATAACTGAAGCATCAGGGGATTGGACTAGATGATCTTTAGAGGTCCCTTTCAGTCCCTAATTATCTGTAATAGCTGTGACTTATGGTTTTATACTCTGTCTGCAGTGACTATATGTAAGAAAAGGATAAAACATAAACCTACAGATGAAACATACAAAGCTGCACATTGGGCACGGGAACAGCGGCTGAGGGAGCTGGGATTATTGAGTCTAGAGAAGGGGAGGCTGAGAGGAGACCTCCTTGCTCTCTGCAGCTGGAACCTAAGTGGAGGTTGTAGCCAGGCTGGTGCTGGTCACTTCTCTCAAATTACTAATGACAGGATGTGGGGAAATGGCCTCAAGAAGTTATTTGCTGAGAGAGTGGCTGGAACAGCCCCTGGGCACTGGAACAGGCTGCCCAGGGAGGTGGTGGAGTCCCCATCCCTGGAGGTGTTTAAAAACAGTAGCTTGAGCACTTGAGGCCATGGTCTAGGGGTTAGGGAGCTGTTGGACTGAGGGCTGGACTTGCGGATCCTGGAGGTCCTCTCCGGCCATCGTGATTCTATGGTTCTCCTATTGTACTCTTAATCCAGCAATACTGTGGGCTTCCATGAAAAGTGAGTAATACTACTGCATCAAGAAAAACAAAAGGGCTCTGAGAGAAACAGAACAGCCATAATGATTCTAGGATTTAAAAGCATCCTGTTCCTGGCCATAGTTTGCTTAATTCCTTGTTTAACAGTGTGCACCCTTATTTTAACAGCTTCCACAGCCAGCTAGTTATTTTACGCAGGTTGTTTGGATCTAAGAGAGAGAAGAGGCATCTCTTTGCTCGGTTACAAGATACAGGCTTAGGTTAGCCAAACCCTACTCACATCCCGGTAAGCAGACATATATTTTTGTATTTTTTGTAGGTGGATACAGTGCAGACTACGCAGCACCCTGGCCACATTGAGGAATCATGTAAAATGAATGTATGTGCTCGTAAGTGAATTCTGCACGAAACGAAGCTCCAACTCTAAGGGATGTTGGATCGCAAAATACATGAACTCTCTTTACTCTCACGTTACAAAATCGATTCCCAGGGGGCAGGGTTACTGCAGAACTAAGTGGACTTTGAATGCAAAATGATTTGAAAGAAAAATGAAATGAAAAATAAAACCCCTTGATAAGTAATTTCAACTAAAACCCTGAAAACAAGAGATTCAGATTGCAATTTGGATGATTCTGGAGAGCTGTTAAATAGAGTCAACAGTCCAAAACAGAAAAGCAAATGGTATGTGAGAAGGGTTTGGTAAGTAGAAGTGATCCTGATGAGAGGAACAGGTTCAAATACCATGTAATTTAGAAGTACAAATTGCATGAAAAAATCTCCTTTCTGCTTTGTTCCAATCTTTGGAAGGACTGAGATTTGATTAGATGGGAGATGGGTATGAACGAGGTTAGAATTTTCAGTACTTGAATCAAGGGAGGGTTTGTGGTTCACTGAAGAAAGTGAAACCCCCCCTGATGATGTGCTAGGGAAACAAAGACAAGATTTTATACCTCAGGACTGAATTTATGGAAATTCAGATATAATCTCAGTGCTAGAATATTTTGTACTATGTAGAGACATGCAGCAGAGCTGATACAGAGGAGGAATCAACCATGTTAAGTGAATCTACTAGCAAATAAGGAAATCGACAGTCATTTACATGTCTCCTCATACAGTTCGATTGTTAAACACAAGTTAATTCACTTAGAGCCCTCTAGAGTAGAGCAGTTGTGGGGAGGGTTGTACAATTGCCAGTGTGGAAACCACACAAGGGAAAACCTCCGACTCTGGAGTCACTGCTGAGCTGTGTGCGTCATATAAAGACAAAGATTATAGTGCTAAAGACAAAGACTCTAGTGCTAGTGCCAACTTCAATTTTATATATTCATATATCAGCTATTCTATTTATTTTATAGATATATTTGAATATTACGGATATGACATCAGCTTGTGGTTTGGAGAAAGAAAAGGCCGAGTGTTTTCTCCTAACTGATTCATTTATATGCTTAATTTTCTTCATAAGGCAGAGCCCAAACCCCTCTATTTTAAGCATTAATAATTTTCCAAGCAGTTTTTCCTTACTACTAAGTTTCTAATGTAAAGCTGGTTGAACAGTGTGAGAAAACGATATCATAGAATCATTCAGGTTGGAAAAGACCCTTGGGATCATCAAGTCCAACCATCAACCCTGCTCTAAACTAGATCCCCAACACTACATCTAAGTGTCTTTTACACATCCAGGGATGGTGACTCCAACAACCACCCTGGGCAGCCCATTCCAGTGCCTGTAATTAAAGTTAGTATTTTCACTTGCTTTCATAATATGAATCGTCAACCGTATGGATGCTGCTGAAAACCCAGTGTTCTCTCCTTATTTTTATACATTTCCTTCTGAATTAACTCCCCTTTGGTTTTATCACTTCAAAACTGGTTGTCTGACACTTTTTGTGTTCCACTTGCAGTTAGTAGTTCCAACTAGAGGAATTTACGATACAGGAGGGGCTTTGACCTTTGTATTATACTGAGATATATTATCAAACTTCGATAGTCTGTGTGCCGCTCCTGTATTGATTCTGTTTTCTCTTAACGAAATCAATGAGCAAAATTAAAATTAAACTAGGAAAATCAATTATTTTGTTTTGTAATTGATTTGGGTTTTCTACACGGGCTTGGTTTATGTAACCTTGATTGCTAGGCTGGAACTTGCTGACATATCAACATGTTGAGATCTTGACTAATTGTGCACAAAGGAAATGTATAGAGACTAATGAAATATTGAGAGAGGAAATGAAAATTAAAGATGGGAGATTAAGGTTGGACATGAGGAACCAATTCTTAAATGCTGGAAGAGATAGCCCCAGGCAGTTGTGGCTGCCCCATCACTGGCAGTGTTGAAGGGTGGGTTGGTTGGGACCCTGAGTAACCTGCTCTGGTTAAGGTGTCCCTGCCTGTGCATGGGAGCTGAAACAGGATGATCTTTAAGCTCTCTTCCAACCCTGGCCATTCCATGATGCTATGATGTACAGGAATGAGAAGGAAAAAAATGTAAGAGATCAAGAAAACATTAGAGAAGGAACTTATTCCTGGTGAGGGTGGCAGAGCACTGGAAGGGGCTGCCCAGGAGGTTGTGGAGTCTCCTTCTTTGGAGATGTTTAAAACCCACCTGGACACGATCCTGCATGACTTGGTCTAGGTGATCCTGCTGTGGTGGGGAGACTAGACTGGATGATCTTTTGAGGTCCCTTCCAATCTAGAATGTTTTGTGATTCTATGTGATTATTCTTGGGGATTCATTAAATATAAAAAATACAAAACCCTGTAAAATGAGTTGCCAACAGCTTATCAGGAAAAGAAAGGTCATACAACTTGTTTCATTTGCCTTTTGTAGCCCTTTCCTGTAGTTCAGTAGCTGTAGTTCAGACTGACACGTGTGATGGCTGCAATTCATTGACTGGATTTCTTCAGCTCAGAGCAATTGCAAACCATTTCCCAAAGCAAAAAATAACAAAAGATTTTAAATTACAAAAAAAAAGCAAACCCAAAAAACCAGCAAAAAATAATAAAAAAATATTTAACACTTTAGCTTTTTGCACAAATAAATGGAAGTATGCAACCAGAGATGTGGATTTTTCAGCCTTTTTTCTGAGTGGATGCATCTTATAAGGCAAAAAAAAATCAATTAATGTGCAAAGTGTGAAAATAAATGTGAAGACCTCTGGTCAGATTCTTATCTCAAGCTACAGCAACTCTGTATTTCAATAAAATTACTTTGCGACTGGGAATGATATCAAAATTGTGTCGTCTTGAGTTCATTGCAGCTTCAGCCTTCTGGGTTTAATTCTGGGGTCGGCGGCAGTTACCAAGGGAGGGTCCTTGAAGAACGTTGTTCAGTGACTGTAGAAGGCACTGCTTCTACATTAATATTGATAAGTATGTGAGGGGCAGGTGTCAGGAGGATGCAGCCAGGCTCTGCTCAGGCATCCAAAGATAGGAAAAGGGGTAGCGGGTGTGAGCTGGAACACAGAAGGTTCTACATCAGTCTGAGAAGGAACAGGGAGATTGTGGAGTCTCCTCCTCTGGAGATGTTTCAAACCCACCTGGCCGTGTTGCTGTGCGACTGGATCTGGGTGATGCTGCTGTGGCAGGGAGATGGGACTGGATGGTCTTTCAAGGTCCCCTCCAATCCCTAATGTTCTGTGATTCATCTGAGGATGATGGGGGTTACTAGAGGAATTACAAGATGTGTGAGAAACTCAATAAAATGAGATTATGGTTGGTGTTGTGGCAGAGGGAAGCAGCAGAGAGAGCACTTAAGGTCCCTTCTGATTTGTAATGTTCTGTGGCTCTGTCATCTTTCGAGGTCCCTTCCAATCCCTAACGTTCTGTGGCTCTGTCATCTTTCGAGGTCCCTTCCAATCCCTAACGTTGTGTTGTTCTGTGGCTGCCTGTGTTTGTCCAGAGCTTTGTACGTTCAAATGCAGTGGCTCCGTTTACATTCCCAGTGTTTATTATGCACACTTGGAGACTGAAGATTATCTCCCTCTCCATTTGGGGGAAAAAAAATCCTATTGTGCTTGCAGCCATCATATTTGACTTCTGACTTTGCGCTTAGGGAAAACTATAATTATGTGAAATGATACTCCAGCTCCTCTACTGTTTTACAAGTATCTACATGAGGACTGTAATATGTGACGAATGCCTTAAATAACCTTTTCTAACCCCAGGAACATGCCCACGCAGTGGAAATTCAGCTATTTGTTTTAGTTAAGAAAATGGCTGGAAATACCAAACTACAGTCATACTGCTGTTCTTCATCCCTCTGTGGTAGGTTCCTCCTTCATCAGTGAGTCTTTCTTTGATCTGTAGTTCCTAGAAATGGCAGCAGAGCTATCTATCACGGGAAGGGAGTTTGTTGCCCTTTCTGAAGGACTCAGGATGCTAATTGGGTTAAAAAAAAGAGAGTTGGTTATGTCCCCTGGCAGTTACAAAAGAGCCCTCAGTAGTCTTCACTGCAAGAATTCAAGGAAGCCATGAATGATGTTAAATCTAGTTTAAAATTCATTTTCTTCCTGAAATGTTTCTGTGTTTCTTGATCTAGAGAATCCTGCTGTGGCAGGAGGAGTGGACTGGATGATCTTTTGAGGTCCCTTCCCTAATGTTCTGTGATTATATCAAATGCAGAATTGCTGTAGTTTACTACACAGAACTGGGAAGTGGGGTTGGGAATCTTGCACTGTATTCATTCTTGGTGATGACACTGACCTGCTTTTGTGGGGTGAAAGCACCTTAGCTTCCCTGACATTGACTGTCTGGGGTATTTACCCATCTGGATGTGTTCCTACCTCTCTGGATGCGTTTTTTAGGTGACCTGTTTGACTGAATCTGAGCCAGCACTGGCCCAGGTGGTCAAGAAGACCAGTGGCATCCTGGCCTGGAGTAGAAACTGTGTGTCCAGCAGGAGTAGGGAGAGGATTATCCCCCTGTAGTCAGCACTGGGGAGGCTGCACCTTGAGTACAGGGTCCAGTGTTGGGCACCTCAGGACAAGGGAGACAGTGAGGGCAGAGGAGGGCAAAGAAGCTGGTGAAGGGCCTGGAGAATCAGTCTGGGGAGAGACCGAGAGAGTTGGGGCTGTTTAAGTTGAGGAGGAGGAGGCTGAGGGGAGACCTCATAGCTCTCTGCAACTATCTGAAAAAAACACTGTGGAGATGTTGGTGCTGGGCTCTTCTCACAGATCATTAGTGACAGAAGCAGAGGGAAGGGCTTCAAGCTTCAACAGGAGAGGGTTAGACTGGTTATCGGGAAGGAATTCTTCCTGGAGAGAGTGGTCAGGCATTGAAATGGGTTGCCCATGGTGATGTTGGAGTCTACATCCCTGCATGAGTTGAAAAGTTGCTTAGATGCAGTTTTGGAGGATGTGGTTTAGGGGTGATCTCATAGAGTAGAGTTGATGGTTGAACTTGATGCTCCCAAGGGTCTTTTCAACCTGAATGATTCTGTTGTTCTGTCCTTGGTTCTGTGGTCCTGCTTGAGCAGGGGAGTTTAACTCTATGACCTGTAGAGGTCTCTTCCAATCCTTAGTGACCTGTGTATCTGTGTAAATAGCCACAAACCATCTCACAGTAGATCGCCTGAGTAACTACTGCACTTAAAACCTGCCTGGACGTGTTCCTGTGCACCTGGATCCAGGGGGTCCTGCTGTGGCAGAGGGATTGGACTTGGATGGTCTTTCAAAGTCCCTTCCAATCTCTAGTGTTCTGTGATGCTGTGATACTAAGGATTTGTGAATGTCAGTGGGAATTCACTAATTGAAGCCTTATATTACAGCATTTTGGGACACTCTTCATCTGCACTTGTCAGCACTTCTGTATGTTGAAGTTACAAACTAAAAGTCATCAGCTCTGGCAGGGTAATTTCAGTTTTGCTCTTTTCAGAGTACTGGCTCTTTCTGTCTACTGTGATGAAAAAAAAGAAGCAGAGAACAGTCTGTAAAACCTAATGATTTTCATTTTTATCTTATTTATTGCAAATATACTAGAAAAAATTATCTTGCAATGGCAGTAGGTGCTGGCGTTGCTGAACGTCTGATATCCTGGCCCATGCTGAACTGTACCAGGAGAACATTGTAGAAGCTACTGAAATGAGGCTGAATTTTGAAAACTGCTCATTATAACTTACTCTGGTGATTAACTTTTCACAAAATGTGACCTTTATCTGTCAGTGGTAGACAGATGTACAGATGGTTATCCGCATCTTGCAGTAACCAGCATGAATCCAGACCAGGTGGCAGGTGGGAAGGTTCTGGACATCTGTATCATCTCTGTGCCTTGGGCATCTGTCTCTCAGGGCCCGTGCAGCTGCAGCGGCTGCTTCCCTACATGCCACAACCAGGGGAGAAGAGGCAATTGGAATTCTGGTCCCCAGGCGGGGACGTCGACGTCTGGCACCTGATCCTGAATTCCTAACTCGCTGGGTGCCTTTCACAGCTCCTGTGTGTCGCAGCCTTTTTTATGTAGCACGAATCTCACGTCTCCGTGTACCCCTCCAGATTTCCGTAAGACTTCCTCAATACTGTGTTTTGCTTCAAGATTGAATATAACTGCTCCATGGATTTTTGTAGGAAGAATGCAGCGTGTAATGACACCTGAAGAAGTTTCTCTATATTAAGCAATGCAGGATCAGATTATCACTCCATCTTTTGCTCCTCAGTTTTACATCTCGTAGAAAATTCTGCTGTAGAGATTTGTACTTTGTGGAGGTGGAACGGCTGCCAGTCATGCTTTCCTCATCTATTATCTTATTCAAATTAATACCTGTAAGCTTGAAATATCATAAGTAGCTTTAGTCCTTCTGTAATCTACTTTTATTAGAAGGAATGAAATGCAGTCCATATGTTAACCTGGCTGATCTGTCTTGAATTGTTTCTGAGATAAGATCAAATGCATACCTGAGGTTTGGTTACTTACCCAATCGCAAATTATTTTCATTAAAAATGAAAATCTCCTTTAAATACATTTAATCTGAGGCCATCTGTTGATTTCATAAATCCTATAGCCTTGGTTCCTGGGTAAACCTCTCTCTACACTAACTTGCCACGGAGGTTACATCATCGGAGATGGCAGTGGTGAGATGGGTGTTCTCTGGAGACATTTAAAACCCGCCTGCATGTGTTCCTGTGTGACTTGATCTAGGGGATCCTGCTGTGGCAGGGGGACTGGGTCTGGATGATCTTTTGAGGTCCATTCCAATCCCTAAGGTTCTGTGCTTCTGTGGCAGGGTGAGTAGCATCGCAAACCTTTCTAAAAGCCTCTCCTTGACTCAAGAAAATAAACGAAAAGAGTGTCCCGGTGACTTCAGTGGGGTTTGGATCAGTAGAATTACTGAGGCTGGAAAAGCCCTCTAAGCTCGTCCAGCCCAGACCAGGACCTAACATCACCACAGTAGCCACACCAGGTCACTAAGGGCCACAACCTTTCAGGGAACTGGAGAGAGGGAAAAGGTCCCCCCTGAGTCTCCTCTTCTCCAGGCTAAACACTCCCAGCTCCCTCAGCTTCTCTCCATCAGACTATCCCTCCAGTCCCTTCCCCAGCCTCATTGCTCCTCTGGATCTGCTGCAGCCTCTCAATCTCTTTCTTGAAGTGAGGGGCCCAGCACAGCCCCCAGTACTCAGTGACCTCCCCAGGTCAGGGGGAGAATGCTGTCCCTAGTCCTGCTGGCCACACTATTGTTGATTCCTCCGGGCCACCAGGGCACCCTGCTGGCAGCAACGGTGTGTGAAATTGGCAAATTGTGTGAAGCCAGGTGTAACTGGTGTGGCCAGTAATGGTATCAACTTATCCTAGGCTAGCGGCACACGCTTGCTGTTTGGTTAGGTGAGGTGGCCGTACTAATTGAACAAGTTCGGTAATTTCACAGAGATGGCAAAAAAATGGTGATTTAAAAAAAAAGTAATATTCACGTACATCTCCAGGGCTTTGATACTTCCTTTTGGAAGAACAACCCTACGTTCCTGTTTCTGAACGAGTCATTAGGAAGAATACACAGTAGAGTAATCATAATTTCGAATCCCTTTGTAATTACTGATCCATTTCTTCAGTGCACTGTCAAGAGACTACTACTGCTGGTTAAAAAGCAGCCCAGCTTCAGCACTGAAAAGGCAGCACATCCTTCATTAAAGCTAACAGCAAGCATGCAAATCCTCACATAATTTATCACCGGGGGGGTGGTGGTGGGAGGGGGGTACTTCTGAAACAGAGGGCTCCAGTCAAGCTGTGTGCAGTCTGCAGGGATGAGGAGGACTTGTTCTGATTGTCAGGAGATGCTGTGTGTTAGCAGTTCAGCGGTGCATTTCAATAGCACTATCAAGCGTCGTGGAAGAATTGACTCCGTGTAGATAAAACTTCCTCATGGTTGTCGTTTCTTTGTAGACTCCAGGATGTTGTTGCTTAAGTTGTGTAATTTGAGTCTGTGTGTTTCCCAAAGTTACTGAGAGCTGTTGATGCAACTATTTCTTGTTGTGGCATAAGAATTTCACTTGACCACTCTCTTACCCTCCTTTGGAAGGACATGGAGAGCAGGATAGATGCCTGTGGACTGGAAAAAGCCAGCATCACTCCAGTATTCAAAAAGAGTAAGAATCAAGGAGTCTATAGTTTGGTCAGCCTAACCTCCATCCCTGAAAAGGTGATGGAACAGGTCGTTCTGGATGTTCTCGCTAAGTGTGTGGAGGAAAAGAAGGTTATCAGGCGTAGTCAGCGTGGATTTGTAAACGGGAAGCTGTGCTTCACGAAGCTGGTAGCCTTCTACGATGGTGTGCCTGGCTGGGGAGATGAGGGGAGAGCAGTGGATGTTGTTGACCTCAACTTCAGCAAGGCTTTTGGCACCCTCATAAGTCAGCGTAGTGTGAGCTAGATGAGTAGACAGTGAGACAGACTGAAAACTGGCTTGAGAACGGACCTCAGAGGGTTGGGATCAGTGGCACAGAGTGTAGTTGGAGGTCTGAGCCAGCAGTGTGGCCAGTGTGGTCCTAGGAGGCACTAAGAAGAGTGTGGCCAGCAGGTTAACAACGATTCTCTCCCCCTCTACTTGGCCCTGGTGAGGCCTTGTCTACAATACTGTGTCCTGCTCTGGGCTTCTTGGGGAACTGCTGGAGAGGGTACAGTGAAGGACTACACAGATGAGGAGAGTGGAGATCTTGTTGCTCTCTGCAGCTCTCTGAAAGTACACTGTGGAGATGTTGGTGCTGGTCTCTTCTCACAGTTCATCAGCGACAGAAGCAGAGGGTTAGACTGGCCATCAGGAAGAAATTCTTCCTGGAGAGAGTGGTCAGGTGCTGGACTGGGCTGCCCAGGGTGGGGGCTGAGTCCCCATCCCTGAATGAGTCTAAAAGTCGCTGAGATGTAGGGTTGGGGGATGTGGTTTAGAGGTGACCTTGTAGAGTAGGGTTGACCTTGTAGAGTAGGGTTGATTGTTGGACTCCATGATCCCAGGAGTCTTTTCCAACTTGAATGGCTCTGTGAACATCTCTCTTACAAGTCCTAGCTGAACCTGTTCTCACAGAAGGGTTGGAGTAGATGGTCTCCAGAGGTGCTGCCTTTCTGTGATAACGATAGCATCCCCTGGACTCCAGTAAGACGAGGGGTTTGGACAGCATCATGGACTTGCAGGATCTTTAGGAACCACCCTGGTTATTTTTTGTCTGACTTGGTATGAAACAAGTGCCAGCCTGTATTTGTGGGTTAACACATGCAGACCGTGTGGCTCGTGCTTTGTGATGTTATGTAATGCACAGATGTTTTATTATTCATAGCGCCGTGCGTTCACGGCTCTCTGTAGTCACTGCTGTGTGAAATCTAATGAGCGAGATTCTGCGTGCCTTTCGCTGGCCTCTTCCACTTGTCAGACTCTCAGTCCATTCCGATCTTAAACAGTGATGTTTAGGATCTGTTTCTGATCCAGGGCTCAGGTTTGGGACCAGTCTGGTTTAACATCTTTATTAATGACCTGGGTGAGGGGATCAGATGCACCCTCAGTAAATCTGCGGATGACATTAAATGAAGCGTCAGTGTTGATCTGCTGGAGGGTAGGGAGGTGCTGCAGAGGGATCTGGACACGCCGAGTGCAATGGGATGAGGTTTAACACAGCCAAATGCTAGGTCATGCACTTCGGTCACAACAACCCCCAGGAGCTACAGGCTGGGGCAAGAGGGGCTGGAGAGCTGCCTGGTGGAAAAGGACCCGGGGGGCCATTGAGTGACAGCTGGCTGAACAGGAGCCAGCAGGGTGCCCAGGAGGCCGGGAAAGCCAATGGCATCCTGGCCTGGATCAGGAACCGGGTAACCAGCAGGAGTAGGGAGGTGGTGATGGTGCCCCTGGACACTTGTGAGACTGCATCTTGAGTACTGGGTCCAGTTTGGGTGCTAAAGGATCAGAAGGACATTGAANAAGAGGGGCTGGAGAGCTGCCTGGTGGAAAAGGACCCGGGGGGCCATTGAGTGACAGCTGGCTGAACAGGAGCCAGCAGGGTGCCCAGGAGGCCGGGAAAGCCAATGGCATCCTGGCCTGGATCAGGAACCGGGTAACCAGCAGGAGTAGGGAGGTGGTGATGGTGCCCCTGGACACTTGTGAGACTGCATCTTGAGTACTGGGTCCAGTTTGGGTGCTAAAGGATCAGAAGGACATTGAAGTGCTGGAGCAGGGCCAGAGAAGGGCAGTGAGGCTGGGGAGAGGGCTGGGAAACAGGGCATGTGAAGAGCAGCTGAGGGAACTGGAATTATTTANCCTGGCCTGGATCAGGAACCGGGTAACCAGCAGGAGTAGGGAGGTGGTGATGGTGCCCCTGGACACTTGTGAGACTGCATCTTGAGTACTGGGTCCAGTTTGGGTGCTAAAGGATCAGAAGGACATTGAAGTGCTGGAGCAGGGCCAGAGAAGGGCAGTGAGGCTGGGGAGAGGGCTGGGAAACAGGGCATGTGAAGAGCAGCTGAGGGAACTGGAATTATTTAGTGATTTAGTCTAGAGAAGAGGAGGCTGAGAGGAGACCTTCTTGCTCTCTACTGCTGCCTAAAAGGAGGTTGTAACCAGGCTGGTGCTGGTCTCTTCTCCCAAATTCCTAATGATAAGGTGAGGGGAAATGGCCTCAAGTTGCATCAAAGGGGGTTTAAATTGGATCTTGGGAGGAAGTTCTTTGCTGAGAGAGTGGCTGGGCACTGGAACAGGCTGCCCAGGGAGGTGATGGAGTCCCCATCCCTGGAGGGGTTTAAAAACCGAGGCGCTCCAGCCCTTGAGGCCCTGGTCTAGGGGTGAGGGAGCTGTTGGGCTGAGGGCTGGACTAGATGATCCTGGAGGTCCTTTCCAGCCAAGACAATTCTGTGGTTGTTTTGCTGTTTGGCTGATAAAGTGGAAAAGAGTAGAAGTATTGGTTGCTTTTAATTTGTCCCTGTGTATTTCCTGTAGCAAAAATACAGGGAAGGATATAAAAAAATAGAAGACCTTCTCCTTCCCCTGTTTTTGTGTTGTGTTTTAATTTATCCCTCTGAGAGGGGATATATTATGATAACTCTAAGTATTTGATAAGGGTTTTGTCACCCTTTTTCACAGGCACAAATGAAATCACCCTGTTACAGCGAGAAGTTGACTAAAACAAAATGAGAATGCTCCTCTGTTTCTGTTGTTGTTGTTTTAAATCACATTAGCGGCGCTTTCTCCAGCTGCTTTATGAATTCACTCTCCTTGATTTCATCATCGGATCAGCACCAGGCCACTAGCTGATGAAAGTCAGTTGTTGCTGATTGCAGTGACATTTATTATTTGCTATTAATATAAAACCCACAGAGTCTCGGGGCTGGAGTTCTGCTAAGGAAAATGATAAATCAAAGGAATGAAATGGTGTCCAAAAAAGGTCCTCTAGAAGTGGAATTTTGAGTTGGAATTTCGTTACCCTCTTTAATGATATTTTTGTTGTTCACTTTGTTTTCTTGCTAGTTATCACTTTGTGACTCTTCCATTCTTCATGCCACGTTTATGAAGCAGTTTCTTTCCCTCATCCCTGCTCGGCTGTAGTTACCGACTGTGTAACTACAAACGTGGCAGGGGGATTGGACTGGATGGTCTTTCGAGGCCCCTTCCAATCGCTGCTGTTCTGTGATTCTCTGAAACATAAGATCTGGTTGTTTCACTCGGTTACAAAAATTCTTCATCCTTAAATATGCAGAGCTCTGGATGCAGCTTGTGAGGTCTTATTTTTACATACAGTGGCAATTTCACAGGCTCACACAACATTAGGGATTGGAAAGGACCTTGAAACATCATCCAGTGCCCCCACTGCAACAGGATTTCCTAGATCAAGTTGCAGAGGAACATGTCCAGGTGGATTTTAAATGTCTTCAGAGAAGGAGACTCCACAACCCCCCTGGGCAGCCCTTTCCAGGGCTCTGTCACCCTCACTGGGAAGAAGGTCCTTCTCCCATTGATGTGGAACCTCCTCTGTTCCAGCTCACACCCACTGCCCCTTGTCCTATTGTTAGGTGCCCCTGAGCAGAGCCTGGCTCCATCCACCCTTTCTGTATTTATCAACATTCATGGGGTCACCCCTCAGTCTCCTTTACTCCAAGCTCAAGAGACCCAGCTCCCTCAGCCTTTCCTCAGCAGGGAGATGTTCCACTCCTTTCAGCATCTTTGCAGCTCTGCGCTGGGCTCTCTTCAGCAGTTCTTCTGGAACTGAGGGGCCCAGAACTGGATGCAGTATTCCAGATGTGATCTCAGCAGGGCAGAGTAGCTAGGGAGTAGAACCTCTCTGGATCTGCGAACAAACCCAGTTCTGATCCACCTTGGGATGCCACTGGCCTTCTTGGCCACAAGAGCACATTGCTGGCTCAGTTTCTTGGGGTAACAGGTTTTCCTTTGTTTTGCTGTTTCTCTGCAGGGAAGTGCTCTTCCCTGGGAATGCATCTGGACAAAGTGTAATCTCCCTGTGTTGAAGATCCGTGTGGTACCGCTCTGTGCATGTCTGTACATAGCCCTGCGTTGCTCAAGCTGTCCCTGCCTGTTACATCTTACAGGGAAAACAAACCATTTCACAATGTTTTCCCTTTCTGTGTTGGGTTAGAGGTTGTCTTGCCTTTGCAGAGTGTGGGATCAGTGGCAGGAAAGTAAATAAACTGAATAATGAATCTGACAGTTCGGTTAATGCAGTATTTTTCCCCTCTAAGTGCTTGTGAAACTGCGCTTTTGATTTATTTAATATGCAGTTCTTCGCTTTGATGTCCCAGTCATTGCTGTACCACTTCAGTAAATAAACATGCGATGCCCTTTAGAGCAAAGGATAGACTTCAGTCAGATTGCCTGTAGGAAAGTGGTGACAAACCAAAGGAGCGCAGAGACCCATGTAAAATCGGAGATGTCTTGAAGAGCTGAGTTTATGTTGTGTCTGATGGGTACTGTGAGAAGCTGGGAAGGAAGTGGTTGTGTTTGCATCTGGGCAGGAGCAACTCCACATACTGGTGTAGGGTGGGGACTGACTGGTTGGAGAGCAGCGTAGGAGAAAGGGACCTGG
>VXBP01005040.1:1281-16049 GCA_013400115.1 Rhinopomastus cyanomelas | reverse complement strand
GGCAGCCCTGTTGACGCAGCCATGCGGTTGGTCTCCATCTTTGATCCCGAACGTGGCTGGGGCTATGCGGCTGCTCGCCATCATTTTGGAGAGACTGATCAGCAGGAAGAGAGGCTGTTTGTCATTTCTGCCACTGAGAATAACTAGGGGCACTTAAGTTTTGGGGGAGGACTCATTCGTGCTTAGCTGAAGAAAGCAGAAGTACTTGAGAATCTTTAAACCTTGCATCTCAAAGACGGAGACTGAGTTCTTTATTTGAAATACATGTTGCCTGCACCGAGGGATGCAGTTTTGGGCACTGAGAAATGAGGCCATCCCAAGAGCGTTGAGCTGGAGAAGCTACGCTGAAGAACTGAAGAATTTACCAGTCCGAAAACAGTTTGGGTCTCACTGTATTGCAGATGGGGGTGATGCATGAATAATAGGGTAGTGGTACTCGTCTGTACTTGACTGACATGCTCTTTTGAAAATCCAGATCTCTAATATGAAAGAAGACCCAAGGCATAAACGATAGTGACCTCCCATTGTATTTTGCTCAGAATGTGTGATGGCATTTCTGACACAGTTTGTAGTTTGTGCACTAACTTGCTTAACATTTTCTTCCTTTCTGTATACAGTTATAGAGTGAATAAACCTTTTTTTCCAATTTCCCTAAGCTATCCATTGTCTGGCAAATTTATCTGACATGCCATCGAGACCTCACTTCTTTGCTTTCTTTTCCTTTATCTTAAATTGTGGTCTTGAATGCACCACAGGGCTCCAGGTGGGGTCTCACCAGAGTGGAGTAGAGGGGGAGAATCACCTCCCTCGACCTGATGGCCGCACTTTTCCTGATGCAGCCCAGGATCTGCTTCGCCTTTGCAGTGAAGACTGAGGTAAAGAAGTCATTGACAATCTCAGCCTTTTCCATGTCACTTGTAACCACTTTCACTTGTTTGCTTTCTGAGGGGGCCCACACCTTCCCTAGTCTTCTTTTTACCATTCATATACCTGTAGAAATTCTTAGTGTTCCCTTTGACCTCCCTGGACAGGTTCAAGTCAAACTGTGCCTTGGCTTTCCTAACCAGATCTCTAGCTGTTCAGGCAGCTTCCTTATATTTTCCCCCCCACTCTAGCTGTCCTCCCTTCCACTCCTTGTAGAGTTTCTTTTTGTGTGACAGCGTGTCCAGGAGCTCCTTGCTCAGCCAGCCAGGTCTCCTAGCATTCCTCCCTGCTTTCCTCTTTGCTGGTATACATTGCTCCCGGACAGAGGGGAGGTGATCCTTGAACACTAACCAGCTGTCCTGGGCCCCTCTTTCCTCAAGGGCTTCATCCCATGATACTTTGGCCAGCAGATCCCTGAAGCAATCAAAGTCTGCACACCTAAAGTCCAGGGTCATAAGCTTAGAAAACTTTTTCCTGGTTGCCCTGAGGATTTTAAATTCAACTTATTCATGGTCACTGCAGCCAAGGCTGTCCCTGAGCCTCACGTTTGTCACCAGCCCTTTCCTGCTGGTGAGAACAAGGTCCAGCGTAGCACCTTGTCAGTTCCTCCACCATTTGGAGGAGGAAGTTGTCATCTATGCAATCCAAGAATAACCTGGATTGCTGGTGCCTTGCTGTGTTGTCCCTCCAGCAGATGTCAGGGTGGTTGAAATCCCCCATGAGGACCAGGGCCTGGGACCTGGAAGCCGCTACTATTTGCCTATGAAGGGCCTCATCTGCTTGCTTCTGCTGGTCAGGTGGCATGTAGCAGACCCCTACAGTAACATCACCCTCTCCTGTCTTCCCTTTAATTATAACCCACACACTCTCAACCAGCTCATCATCCTTCCCCAGGTGGAGCTCCATTGATTCCAGCTGATCACTGATACAAAGGGCAACACATCCTCCTCTCCTTCCCTGCCTATCCTTCCTAAAGAGCTTGTACACATCTATCCCTACATTCCAGTTGTTGGAATCATCCCACCAAGTTTCAGTAGTAGCCACTATGTCATGGCACCCCAGCAGCACAGTGGCCCTTAATTCATCCTGTTTGTTGCCCAAGCTCTGTGCATTTGCATGGAGGCACTTCAGTTGGGCTGACCCTGTCCTCCTCTTGTGCCAATTGCCCTTGGTTTCCCCAGACTGTCCTGGTGCATCGTCCCTGGCTTGCCCCAGGGCAAGTTGAGGGCCCAGAATGAAGGCCTTGGCGAGGGTGCGCAGAGCACTTCGAGGGGAGCTGTGGAGGAGCCCGATGAGTGACAGTGAGGAGGAGATGAGCAGAGTACAAGCACGGGGGCCTTCCCTAGCTGGGAACTGAACCCAGGTCCTGGCAGTGAGAGTGCTGAACCCTGACCACTAGACTACCAGGGTTTCATTCCTTAAAGATATATGTCAGATGTCAGACAGAATTCTGATAATTATCCTGCAACATGGCACATGTAACATTAACAAATCATTTAGTTTATAAATACTTTTATAATAAGTACAGGTTTTCCTGGGGTTTTTGTTTATTTGTTTAAGAACAGCTGCAAGTATAAGTGTAACATACTCTTACGTTCTGCACCTCAATCACAGGGAATTCTGAAACTGACCACCATCACTCTACTGACCCATGTAAATCAAAGCCAGTGAGCCATCAAGCGTGAATGGTTCAAGGCCGTATAAACATAATTTCAAGGTCTATATATGATAGAACAAGGGACAATTTATATAAGCTGGAACATAGGAGGTTCCACATAAATATGAGAAGGAACTTCACAATGAGAGTGACTGAGCTCTGGAATGGGCTACCCAGGGAGATTGTGGAGTGTCCTTCTCTAGAGACATTTAAAACTCACCCGAATATGTTCTTGTGCAACTTGATCTACGTGATCCTGCTGTGGCAGGGAGATGGGATTGGGTGAACTTTTGAGGTCCCTTCCAATCCTTAATGTTCTGTGATTTAATTTCACTGAATACTGGGCAGAGCCCTTCCTTTTGAGGTAATTTATCACTAAGTGGTAGACTCTTCAATTTGTGGGAATTTATTAAATATACACAATTCCAAACAGCCTGTTGGTTTGATGAAGCGATCTACAACAAAATAAGTTTAAGTTCAGAAGCCACTCATTTTAATAGTTTCGTATTCTTATCTTTCGTTTAGCAATATTGCATTTTTAAAGTCCAGACACATAGGAAAGCCATTAAGCTAATCCTTATTTTAAGCTTCTGTAATGAATTTCTGTAATGAATTAACTAAGGGAAACAGAACCTGTACATGCTTCCAATAGTAGGTAACTTGATGTCACTGAAAGTTGAAAACAATCATAAAATAATTAAAAAGAAGAGCTATGTCATCTTGTTACTGCTGTGAAACTCACTATTATTTATCTTTTTAACTTTTGTACTTGAACGTGTTCTCCATATTGAGTTTTTACTTTTGTCTTCGAAACCATCTATTTCCTAAAGATTTTTTAGTCTTATACTAGATTTCCTCTTACTCTATCAGGAATCTATACTGAGAGTTGTACTTTGTTTACTCTTGACTCAATAATTGTGCAGTAATTTAAAATCTACGTAAATAGATAGGCAACATAAATATGTTTCCTTGATGTTAAACATGCAACAGTTAAACATGCAACTCAGGATCACCCTAGTGCAAATACAGTTTAAGCAGTTGAGCATCAGCATACTTAAGGTTCATTTAATGTTATGTTTGACTGAAAAGTCACATTAGAATTTCTGTGGAAAAGATACGGTCTTATCCTCTCTCTTGCACCAGTGAACATATGATTGCTGTTAAAAAACCTAGCACAGCAGAAAATTATTCACTTTTTCATCTCAGTTTAGCTTCCTGAGATGGTTCACAGTAGGGTCAGACAAGAAGCAAGTTAAGTGCTCATGAAACACTACCACGTTTACAAGATTATTAAGCAGAAACCAAGGGTCAACAATTATTTTAGGGTTTTTTTTTATTATTGTAACAGAAACTTTCCTGCAAAGCTAAAACTTGATGTGATTTTCACCAGTTGTCCTTCCCTTACAGTATTATCTTTGAAGAACAAGTTGTTTTGCTCATGTGAAAAGTTATAGAACTTGGGGTAAGTGCAGAAGATGAGTTCTTCCACAGTACAGCTGGAGTATCTTGTTCTGTAACTTCTACACTGTCACTATTACACCACCACAACTACAGCAGAAGTGTCTTACCTAAATCAGAGCAGTCTAAACCAAAAACAGATAAGAGCCTTTCACCTAAGTTCATACATCATCAGCATATCCAATCAGTATATTTAAACACTTAAATTACTTTTCATTTAGCAAAAACTAAATATGTTCTTTGTGATTAAAGCCCAATATGTATCTGCCTTTACTGCCTCATTCCATTCATTTTACACAACCACACTTCCCATAATGTGGTTGAGGGTGCAAGTAAATGTGCTCCCTTCTAGCACTCTCATCACCCTTTATGTGACCTACTAACTTTGAGATTAACCATAGAAAGTTTTAATAAGCATATGCATATTTTATAGCTCTATGTGTAACAAACCCAGAGCACTGGAATGGGCTGCCCAGGGGGATGGTGGAGTTTCCTTCTCTGAAGACGTTCAAAACCCACCTGGATACGTTCCTGTGCGACTTGGTCTAGGTTGTCCTGCTGTGGCAGGGGGATTGGACTACATGATCTTTCAAGGTCTCTTCCAGCCCCTAATGTTCTCTGATTCTGTGAACCCAAACGCAATTGTTCACTGTTGTCTGCTTTGTGAAAATGTAGCACCATCATTCAATAAATGTGAAGTAAAATTGAATCTGTGTGAGTCTAAAAAAATATGAGCTAACAAAGACGGTCTTTTTCTGATAAAATGAACTAGACCATCTTAAACTGTGGCAATAATTCATAAATATCTTGCTTTAAAAATGTTTCATTTAATAATTTCCAAGAAATTATTAGTTAAAACACTAAATATAAACTTAAGTTTGATTGCAAATAGAGCTGTAGGCATCATGGTTTTGTATTGCTGTCCTTGAATCTTATAGGAAAAAAAATTATTTATTCTTCTCAAAAAGTCATAAAATATTTACCCTATTTGTGTAAATCTAATTTCTGTTTGTGTAAATCTAATTTCTGTGTGTGTAAATCTAATCTCTGTCTGTATGAATCTAATTTTTTGCATTTACAATTTCTATTTGCTCTTGAAATTCCTTTTACAATAGTTTGACTGTTATTGTATCTTTGATATTACTGAATATATATCAAGACTTAGGAAGTTCTGCTTGCCTGGTATTCCAGATATTGAGGTTTGTTGTGTTGAGAAGCATGTACATCACACTGCTCTCTAAAATGTGTATATGTTGCTACTTTATTGAATATTAAATACTAAGTAGGATCACTTCCAATACTAATGAACAGAGTAATTTCATAGCTGAACTATTTAAACAGATTCTGAATTCTTCCAAGAAACAAATCTCTGTTTTACTTTACATGACTAGAAAAGCCTGAGAAGTTTAATGTTTCCGCTTCTGAGTATCTGAAGGCAAAAGATGTCATCATGACAAACAGCTAGGTCCTTATGCCCTAGGAGAAATCATATGCCAGGTGTTCGTCTATTTGCAAAACCTACAAGGTGATGCCTACAGAACCAGACATCCCCCCTGCCCAGTACTTGATTGCATGTATTGACTTCAAAGAGCCCAGCAACTGCGTCCCTCATTTGTGAAATAACTAACTTCATTTATTTTTCAGTCTAAAGGACAGGTCGTGCCTTATCCAGTTAATTACTTTTACTCATGGAGGCAGAATTGAGAGTTGCTGCAGGAAAGGCAGCAACTTAGTATTTCACTAGCACATTACAACATACTCATTGTAAGTGATGGCTTCCTCCTCATTTCTTGCAGTCAAACAGGAGACCAAGGAGATCTCAACCTCACCTCAAAGTGGCCTATCAGCTCCAGGGCCCAAACCAAGATCATTCTTCTTACTCCTGGTTGCTCCCAACTCAGATTTGCTACCCAGATCTCTCTGATTTCAGCAGAAATGCTTTAGACTTACTACTCATGTCTTCTGCTTTCTCAGACTGAGGGTAATGTGGTTTCATACTCCGTGCCACTGTTACACCAAATTAAAAAGAAAGATGGTAGCAACTGCTGCTCAAAGCCAATGACTTCCACTCTGTTTTGTCATAAATGGCATAGGAGAAAAAGTTTGCTCCAAGATATTTTAAGTTTTAGGGGGAAAAAAGACAACTATATTGACATTCTTTAATGCTATACTACAATGTCAGCCAACTGCCTACATCTACATTTTGTATACATATGTGAAGAAACTTGGTCATTGTTCAAAACATGTCTATCTACATTACAAACTGTCAATATCCAGATAAATAAATTCTTTTTCAGACCACAAAGGCACTACTTTTGATTGTAGAGCTACACAGCTACAAAGTGAGCAGACTGGAAATTTAAAAGCAGTGTGCTGCTGAATCAACGTTAAGGAATTGATCAACAAACCTGGGAGATATCAGTGTTATCCTTTTACTTAGTAAGTGTAATGAAGACAAATGTCTACTAGTTTTGTTTTCTGCACCCCTTTTGCCTTGCACTCTGAAGCTGGCTCCTGAAATAGTAGCAAAAGGATGGCTGCCTCGCTGCTTTTCTGAGCCCTCTTTCCAGAACACCATTACCAAAGCCTCTGTCAGAGGTCTTTCCACAGGGGCTTTGCAAAGTTTATTATAACCCAGAGGGCCAATAAAACTTGATGGAGTAACAGCAAGAATGATGGAAAGACCCCACCTTGGGAGGACATGCTATATGGGGAATAGATGTGGTCTGAAATCTTTTTCGTTTTCTTCCATCTTCCCTAAAGGTCATTGTTCTCAGCTTCAGAAGTTCTCCCTCAAAGAGGTAGGCATATATCAAAGCTCTGGCTCACAAGGAGCACTACAGCACCACTACAGAGATTTTTAGAGCTTGTCACTTCTTTCCATTGGTGGCATGTTCACTTTAAAAGGGAACTTTTCTGAACTGCGTTCATATGTAACATTTTAAATTGTTTTTGCATTTGTTAGAGCTTATTTGGAAACAAGACTGTAAATTAATGTACTCGTATCTTCTTTTTTTAAATATTGACTTAATCAGTTTATTTAAGGCTTTAAACATACTGTCGTGTGCATCGCATTAGAAAGGTCCACAGTGTTTACTAAGAAAATGTTTCTCTGGGTAATTAAATATTTCAACATATCAGACTGATTTAGTCTTAGACTCTAATTAGTTAGACAAAATCGTAGAAGTTTGAGTTAGGCAACTGTTGCTGTGTTTGTAATCTGATGAATGGAACAACTTGAATTAGCTGGAAAAGGTTCAAGGTTAATCAAATCTAGGATCTTGTCTTCAGCAGTGTCTAGCTCTGTAATCATTAACAAAAGTAAAGAGAAATTTTTAAGAATTCTGCAACGTCCTGGAACTATTGTCTCTTGTCTTCCATGAACACGTACAGACATACATGTACCCCTGCTCCTAGATATCATCAGTCACTGTTCTCTGGCTGATCTTCAAGATTAAGAATAAGTTTATTAGGTTGTGTAAATCTTCTTATATCCTAATCACGGAGAGTTAAATTTCAAGATGCAAATGTGTTTCTAAGAGTCATTATTACCTTTCAATATAATTCTTGATGTTTCTAAGATTCGTATGAATGTTAAGTCTCTTTTCAAAAATAGTAAATTAATCTCATAGGATCCCTCTGGCACTTTTTATACAGACAAATGGCAGTAAGTGAATCATGCACCTTTGTTCACAAGCACAGATCTTAAAGCCAGAAAGGTCCATTATAATAATCTAGATTTTCTGCAGCTATGGAACCCATAGTGATTTGCACAGCTTCTTTTTAGAAAAATAACATATTTCAAATCAGTCTTAATGAAAAAAATCTCCAGAGATAAAGAAGCCACCATACTTCCCATTTCTTCAGTTATGAGTTTCATTCCCCATTCATATTTAAAAGGAATATATTGTGCTCCACATTTATTTGTCTGCTTTCTATTGTACAAAGCATTTTTCCCTCCTCTGCCATGTACCTTGTGACATCCCTAAGAGGATCGTCTGCAAAACTCAAAACCTCAAGTCTCAATATTTTCCTTTCCAGTAGTACTGATTTTTTCTATCTCATTTTACTCACTAGAACTGATTACTAGAACAGACTAGGATAAAATGCCCAGTAAAAACTATCCAGGTTTCAATATACAGAGAGATCTTCCAAACTGAGGAAGTAAGTGGAAAACACCTCAGATTCAATATACAAAAAACTTACCAAATTTCCTTCCTTTTATAGATGTTACACACCTTTATTGTCTTGGCTTAGGAATTTAATCTCTCATCTGTAATGATGGCACATTTCTTACTTCCGTGACTCCTTTAATGGAGCAGTTGAACTTTATGCAGATTAAAATGTAGATGTGGATAAAATAACTGGACATTTAAGTTTTGGGTTTAGTCCAGAAGAAGCACGTCATGTTGAATTAATACAATCTCAAGGAGAGAAGATGAACTGTGATTCAAATGTCCTTAAAGTATATATTGATCCTAGATTACATTCAGCTTTTGAAAATTTATTTTCTAGTTTCAGGTGGGATAACAGGAGCAATCCTATAAACCATAGGTTTTGTCCTACTTTTAAAAACATTTTGAGTTCAGTCACACACAAGTTTTTAGAGCTTTGTACTCAAACAACAGCTAAAGAACCTAAAGCAGTTTTGGATTTGTAAACACTATTTCTTCAGGTACAGATTAATTTTTCTCTTATTTTTAGCATATTCTGCTACAGTACTACCTTTCTACTATATATTAATGATCACATGTTATGTGCATAGGCCCCAGAAATATGGATTGATATCTGACAAAAGCATCTAAATGTTTTGGTGCTGCTGACAGCATTATCCTTTAAATTATAAGGCATAGCTTCCTCTGAACTGGTGAAATCAGTCTGGACTGATCAGATGTGTTGAGTGCTATGCATTTTCATTGGCCAAGAATACACTTCAACCAATCACACTAGCATGATGAATCAATATTCTATTTGACTGTTTCTCTCTAATCAAACATTTTCATGCAAATTCCTTGTCTCTTAGGACTAGAGAGAATAAAACAGGAGAGTGGAACGACACTGTCTTGACTTTAGAAACCAAAACTGGCTCTGTCTTCTCTGAAAAGTTTGGTCTGGGCCTTTAGTTATGTTATACCGTGTATTTTGGAAATAAGAGTTTGCTCTGTTTTTTGATAAAATGGTATCAGACCCATTCATATTGGTTGCTGAAATTTGTAACTAAAAATTAATCTAAACCTAGAAAAATCCCTTTAAACTACTCAACAGTGTTTTTTCTTCCTGTAGTTGACAGTCAGATTTTTCATGCATAACGTTTCATTGATGATGACAAATCATTCATTATGGTAATACCACTAATACAATATGTGGAAAAATGAATACAAAAGTAAAAAGCATTTCTGTAAGTAACCGGGGTTTTTTGTTATCTCTCTAAGAAGGTGTTTTGTGCATTAATCTGACAGCAGCTAGAGCTAAGATGCCATAAAAACGTAAATGTGAAATATTTTCCTACTGTTTTAAAGTGGAAAAAAGGTTCATCTAATTATTCTTGAAATTTATTACCTATTGGATCTGCATTCTGACTCCAAATGAGCAGCTTATTTTTAATTCATTGGATTCATCTGTGCTTTTGTATTTTTAATGTGAAGGGTAGAACAGAACAAATCTGGTGCAGGCAGATGCCAATTTTAATGTAATGTTCTCCTGCTTTGGGGACTTCATTGCCTATATGGGTTCCCCAGTAATGACACTCAGACTTCGTAATTGACAACAAATAATTCTCTCACCTACTTCCATTTGCCAAAGGAGGCCATGCCATAGAAAAGCCTATTCAATTTTAAAGATTAGAAAACAAAGTACTTCAGAAAAGTCCTACTTGTGTTCAGCAGCAAAATTAAAACCAACTTCTAGATACTGACAAGAGAAAGCTGATTTTTCAGGTTCATATCTTTCTTAGCATAGAGGCCTAGATACTATTTACAATGTGCAAAAAGGACTACAAGGGTTTGCTTCAAACAGAGAAGCAATGAAGCCTACTCTACACCAGCTACAGAGG
The DNA here is from genome assembly GCA_013400115.1 of Rhinopomastus cyanomelas. Lineage (NCBI taxonomy): Eukaryota > Metazoa > Chordata > Aves > Bucerotiformes > Rhinopomastidae > Rhinopomastus > Rhinopomastus cyanomelas. The sequence continues at coordinate 5,958 of VXBP01005040.1, read as the reverse complement.
ACTGTATTTGCCCACGGGGCTCTTGAGTTTTGATCTTTTCTCTTTTTTTCTTCTCCTTCTACTATACCCTCACATCTTCCTCGTTTCTCTCTTTGTGCTCATGTCACTATGACACATCACCAATAAATGTTTCCTGGACATGTCATATTACAGTAGGTCTCATATAAGAACAATTTATATATCAATATAGAACACTTCACACTATAAAGCTTGAAGGCTATGACTAGTATTATGGTCTTTAAGTACAAGAATGTCAGTGATGAGCTGCAGTGCCCAGCCCTGAGATTACAGATACTGAAAGAGCAGTATGAGAAGAGACAGCGGGTAGTTATGTAGCTTAAATCTTGTCTTGTTCCTTCACTATTAAACCCTCAAAATTCTTCCCATGTTTTCTCAATACTTACTGCTGTGAGCCCAGAGCTTGTCTCACCTTGGAAGGGTAGAACTGCAAAATTCAAGCATGGACTCAACAAATGTACTTCTAGCAAAGCTTCCCAAGTTGCCTAATTTGAAAAATTAGTTCAGAGACTATCTGGCCCATAGTCAAACTTCAGTTGTGGCCTTCATTTTTCTTAAAAAAGACTGCAAAAATTTTTTAAACATTTCTAACACATTTTCTTTATGGAGTAGTTACATATTGAATGTGGCATAAAGATTTTGCAGATTCTGATTCAAAACTTATTAGGTTAAACAAATAGCATGGAGTGTATAGGGTAATTAATGTTCACATTAGCGCATAATAATTCAACTGCAATTTACAGTAATTTCAAACCTTAAAAATCCAACAGTTGGGTGTCACCTAAATATTAATAACCTTTTGAAAATAGAAAGGAAAAAAGTTATTGAGTTTTAAATGCACACTGCTTTAAACATAAAAATTAATCAGCAAATGTCCTGAGTACAAGACAATATTATCTTTATACAGAAGTTACCCTCTTAGTCCAGACTTTTAGACTACTTCTGTTCCCATCCCCTTGTGAGACCTCTTTGTTTATCTAAAAGCATCTTAATTCTGATAGATAAATATGAAGGAAATCTGCTTCATAATTCACTTTTAGAGAGCTATCACAGTTAAAGTATGATACAGTCAAGGTTCAAATTTTTTGTCAAAACCAATGAAGAAAATACACAGTTTGGTTAAAGGCACTATCTATCCTTCCCTGTTCTGTGTACAGTCAGGCTTGCTTTACTCTATTTTATTACTTCTCTGAAACCGTTATCTAAAATATCTGTCAAAATTCCACTGTTGTAATAAGCTCTCAGAATATTTAATAAATATTTGCTGTGAGATTCTCAAATAAAAATAAATTAGTTGACAGCTGAACATACATATTCAGATAGGATGATTTTCACATCACTAATACTACATATTCTGTGGCTTCTACTCCTATATAAGGAGCCCTGAAAAAACAACTCATTTCAGCTCTCACTACATGATGCAAAGCTCAGCACCAATACAAATGTCCTTGTGCTGATCCAAGTGTGCTCAGAAGCGTCACATGAGAGAAGTAAAAGGATCAGCTGAAGCAGGTCACATCCATCTTCCTGCATCAATACGGTGCTGTGTTCTGTACTTCTGGGTATTAAAGGAGACAGGTACAGTGTTGCTGGAACATATTCACTTATAACAAGCTGACAAATAAAAATGGTATATGCTAAAAAGAAAACTAGGAAAGGTGTGGGTGTCCTCAGAAAGGAAACGGATGTGGTTACAAGTGACATGGAAAAGGCAGAGGTTCTCAGTGACTTCTTTACCACAGTCTTCACTGCAAAGGCCTCCAGCCACACTCCTGGAGTCATGGAAAACAACGGCAGGGACTGCAAGGAAGAACTGCCCATCGTAAGTGAAGATTTGGTTCATGATCACCTGAAGGACCTGAAAGTATTCAAGTCCATGGGACTCAACGGGATACACCCAAGGGTACTGAGAGAATTGGCCAATGAGGTTGCTAAACCCCTCTCTATTCTATTCCAAGAGTCATGGTGGTCTGGTGAAGTCCCCACTGACTGGAAGAGGGGAAACATAATTCCTATTTTCAAGAAGGGTAGGAAGGAGGAGCCGGGGAACTACAGGCCAGTCAGTCTCACCTCTGTGCCCAGTAAGATCATGGAGCAGATCCTCCTGAAGGCACTACTGAGACAGGGGAATAGTGAAGAGGTGATTGGTTACAATCAGCTTGGCTTCACCAAGGGCAAATCCTGCCTGACAAATCTAGTGGCCTTCTATGAACAGGTCACAACATTAATGGATGAGGAGCAGATGACTGAAGTCATTCACCTGGATCTGAGCAAAGCCTTTGACACTGTCCTGCACCACATTCTGGTCTCCAAGGTGGTAGAACATGGCTTTGATGGGTGGACCATTAGATGGGTAAAGAGCTGGCTATCAAGCCATCAGGCCACACTCAGAGAGTGGTTGTTGATGGATGCATGTTCAAACGGAGGCCAGTGACAAGCGAGTCCCTCAGGGATCAGTCCTGGGACCAGTCTTGTTCAACATCTTTGTCTGCGACACAGACAGAGGCACTGAGTGCATCCTCAGCAGGTTTGCTGATGACACCAAGCTGTGTGGTGCAGCAGACTCTCTGGAGGGCAGGGATGCCATCCAGAGGGACCTGGACAGGCTGGAGAGGTGGACACAAGTCAACCTGATGGGGTTCAACAAGAGAGCAGAGCTACTGTTTCCCCACAAAAGCAATGGTCATCCAAGCAGGACAAGAAGATAGAAAGCATTTTAACAAAACTCAATGAACTTTCTGCTCGTGTCGAGAAGCCTGCTATGCCCTTCTCATCACAGCCAACCCCCTCACCGATTACGCCAACAGCACCTCCTGAGCCAACTCCCATGCCTTCTTTCCCCATGCTTAAGGATCCAAGCCAGACTTCACGGGATCCTCTCCAGCAACGATGGTCCAGGATCATCCGTGATGCTATCCTTGAAGGGGATTGGAAGACTGCATGCCACACGCTGCGGCTGCCCTGCCTCCCCCTGCAACAGCACCGACAGCCACTGTGTCTACTTTTTCTACGAGACTTTCTATCTCAATGCTTGCAACTACAACAGCTAGTTCCAGATAACCTCTTTGTACAAACCCCACTGCCACTGGTTTCTACAGATGCTGATGATCCCTGTTGTCGCTGGAATGGAATAATTCATGGTGTCATCATAGAAGGGGACTTTGTGCCACAAACATTCCCTGTAGTGACACAGGATGTGGGGGAGAGGAAAGAAATGGAACCTTTGACTGAAAGGTGCTGGAACGAGCCAGTCACTAAGTACGGGTTGAGATCCCATATGACAACGCAGCTGTTACAATACATTTTTACTTCTGATCTACTAATGCCACAGGATAGTGTGCAAATCCCTAATGTATTGCTGTCCCCCTCACAACAGCTTCTATTTTCTAGGGTTTGGCAACAGCTCTGTGATTGAGAATCTACAAGGCCTAGGCAGCTGGCGGATCTGCTGCAGGAGCTACAAATGCAGATGTTAATGGGACAGGGGCCCTGGAGTAATGCTACTTTGCAGATAGGGCTTACCACTGAAGTTCTACAACGGCTTTCACTCAAATTCATCAGGGTCTGAAGGATGCTAATGACAAGACCAAATACGCATTAAGTACCTTGCCAAAACACACCGTGATAGAGCGGTACAGACATATTGAATCATTTGTGATTGGTAGGAAATAGTCAGGAATCACCCATATTGGTACATAGTTTAGCTCTGAAACCTACAGCATGTGATGTTGATTCTCCAGGTTCGCTGATCCAATTTAAAAATTCACAGAGAGGGCGATGGGAAAAAACTGGCTGAAGTGAAATTAACGGGCAGAGGATATGTGTGCTTGCTTACAGGGAATGGCCTCTGGTGCGTTCCAGCAAAGTGGGTGAAACCTTTCCTAGTAGAGGAAAGTCAAGAGGTCACGTAACAACAATTGAGAAAACACCGGGAAACCCTTGATTTGCTGTTTGATTGCTGCAAGGAGTTTTGGAAGGTTGCTTGCTGGAGTGTAGTGGTTATTGTATCTGTATATCTGTATTCAGTTTCGATAGTCAAACTGACTTGGTTGTTTTATTGTTTAAGGTAGCCTTTTAGATTTAGATTTAAGGTAGTTTTATACTCATGGATTTGCAATTACTTGTAGATTGGTTGTGGTGAGTTTTAGCACGTTTGGAGAATTGGTTGGTTAAGAGAGTAACTTAATAAATTGATTGTCAGAGGGTAAAGAGAGATCAATGACAGAGATGGGAATGAAAAGGTAAACATCGACACAGGTGATGGTACTGTTGGTACAAGTACAGGGGGTCAAATGGAGCTCCACCTCACCCCTTTAGCCCTCCTTTTCCTACTGCCTGCTGCTGAAAAGCAGCATCTCTGGATCTCAAACCCCTGCCTCTCAGTTTCATACCTGACCCTGTTATAGTATTAAGTTGCCACTGACATTCTACTGTTGGATCAGTACCATGAGTGGGAGAAATTCGAAGGCATGTATTGCCTGAGGTTTTCTGATCGTACTGTTACGTGGTTGCTACAATGGTTGGGAACTGTTGTTTAGATATTTTGATAAAAGTATTTCTCCTATCCCTAAGGTTCTATGAGTTTCACTTGATTAGCCCAATGATTTAATGCTAATTGGACTGGTGCAATTGGACTGCTAATATTGGGTTGTGGTACTG
>VXBP01005039.1:11344-68462 GCA_013400115.1 Rhinopomastus cyanomelas | reverse complement strand
CTTCCAATCCCTAATGAGTCTATGATTCTATGACCCTATAAAGTCTTTTCAGATTCAGTTCAAAGCTCTTGCTAATTGTTTTACAAGACCATGACATTTCAGTCTGAGGAAGGCAAACAGTCTTTGTTGGGGTTCCACAAGTTGTTGAAATCTGGTAGAACAGCACAGATCATGGCTGGTGCCCCTATAGTCGTAAAATGTTGGTTCTGATCCAATTGTGGAATCTCTCATAGAGTGTGTTGCTTCTCACATTGTGGGAAATAAACCATCCCAAGGCACAGAAAACCACCTTCATGGAGAAACAGAAAAGAGAATTGGCCCAAATCTTCATGTCAAAGGCCTCTCATTCGTTTTCACTTTTGATACTCACATTTTTCTGAATTGCATCTGTTCACTAGATATATGTTGTAAATTATTAGTGAAAAATAAAAGTCCTGCCTGCAGCATAAGACATTTTTCCCTATGAAGGGCAGTTGCCTCCCTACTAAATCCTCTCCAGATGCTTTGTGCTATCCCTGAACTTCACACTCCTTCCCAGATCAACTTTTCTTGACCTATATATCTTCTAGACTCAGCACCTTCAGGATGTTACTCCTTTTCCAACTGTGTAAACAGGCTGAAAAACCCACGTTTGCTCTATTTCTCTTATCCTTCTCATAGCTCGATCAGAAAATTACTTTTGTAAAACAGAGGCTATTCACAAAATGCATGGGGACCTTGACCTGACAGGTGTGAATCTCTGACGCAGGGGAAAACTAATCCCTACCTTACTGGTTTGGAGGAAACGACTGCTCATTCTACTTTGGCATTAGCTCTTGGTCTTAATTAAATCATTAAATGGGGTTCCAGATGAAATGACTGTAGCTTATTAAAATCATTACCATGGACCTGTATCATTTACTCTTACACATAACAACGATGATGGAAGAACTCCATGGCAGTCTATATTTCAGTTTCTTACACAGCTGTCATTACCATCAGTTCTCTACTGTCTGGATACAGACTGCAATGGGGCCAAACAAAAGCAACTGCTTTGTCAAAGTCTTGGGAGTAAGCTAGGCTACTATACAGTTCAAAACAGTTGAGAAAAGTAGCTTCTCCAGGAGATGTTCAGTTCCTTCCTAAAGATGCATGCACTTTTCAGAGGGAAAACATATCTATAACATACAAGATGGAATGAGCATGGAAATATAATAACCACCAAACCCACAACCAGCTGGATGCCACAGCAAAGTCTTTTCCAAGAACTGAGTGTTTTGCTGCCCAAGCTAAAAAAATCAGAAATATCCAAAACACCAGGTATATGTTTTAAATAAACCAAATCACAGAATCATAGAATCATAGAGGTTGGAAAAGACCTTCAAACCCCACCTACAACCACTTTTGTCTACCCAACAACCCTGAACCACTAACCAGTGTCCTGAAACACTCTGTCAGCCTGTTTGTTGAACTCCTTCGAGGATGGTGCCTCCACCTCTTCCATGGGCAGCCTGATCCAAGGCTTCCCCACTCTTTCTGAGAAGAAGGTTTTCTTCAGACCTTATATGAACCTCCCCTGGCACAACCTGACCCCATTTCCTCTTATCCCTAGGAAGAAAAGGTCAAACCTTTGTCTCACTTCACCCTCCCTTCAGGTAGATGTAGAAAGCAGTGAGATCTCCCCTCAGCCTCCTCTTCTACAGGGTAAACAGCCCCAGCTCCCTCAGCCTCTCCTCATCAGACCTGTTCTCCAGACCTCTCCCCAGCCCAACTACTCTTCTCTGACCTCTCTCCAGCACCTCCATGTCCTTCCTGTACTGCAGTGCCCAAAACTACTCCCAGTACTCAAGTTGTGGCCTNAGTGCCCAAAACTACTCCCAGTACTCAAGTTGTGGCCTTAGCAGGGCTGGATCACCTCCTTGGTCCTGCTAGTCACCTATTGCTGATGCAGTCCAGGATGCTATTGGCCTTCTAGATCACCTGGACACACTGCACACATGTAGAGGAACAAGAACTATTCACAGAAACCCAACACAACACCACAATACCAGGAAATAGAATCGTAGAATCATAGAATCATTAGGGCTTGGAAGGAACCTCAAAAGATCATCCAGTCTAACCCCCCTGCACCAGCAGGATCACCTAGACCAAGTCTCACAGGGACACATCCAGGCAGGTTTTAAACATCTCCAGAAATAGCACTTACTTTGACATGAGAGATGCTTTCTGGTGGCATGTTTGGGATTTTGCTCTACAGGAATACAAAATATGCTCCCAGCCTGCTGCAGAAGCATTACAGAGGTCTGCTTATGCCTTCATCATAGCAAATGAAGCTTTTCTTTGCTGCAGATTCTTCTACCTCACTGTTACATAAATGTAGGTGCTTTGACAGGTTTAGGTCTGCTCTAGTCATGAAAAATGCCCTTTGAGGGAAGTTGATCTAACAGAGTTGGCAAACAAAGATAAAAAAGACTGTGGTTACTAGGACAAAAAACCAGTTTACGTTGTTGTTTGCAATTGAAAGTGCCTGTTTGAACACACAACTGCTTTGTGAGACACGGGATTAACTAAGCAAATTTAAACCCCCATAACAGACTAAGATGTCAAATATTTTCCTGACGTCTGTCACAATATGCCATCTATAAATTCTTCCAAGTTAAAACCCCAGGGACAAATCCCGCTGTTTTAATTACAAGCCCAAGTAAAACACGCTATCCACTTCATGAAAAATCTCACACTCGGAGTTGCTACTGGTAGAGTTGCTCCCAGAGGAGAGATAACAACTAGGAAGAAACAGAGACTTGCACACTCAGCAAAAACGGAAACTTTACGGACCAAAAAATGGCTACAGAGTCACTTATTTTTGTTATTGGCAGGCAGTGAACAAACAGGTCAACACATTTTGGCATCTAACCACTTCCCCCAGGACCCAGTAAGCAAAGGCAGTGGCAATGCCACCTCTTTTTTTAGCCATGGTGCACTGGCTTTAGCACACAGCTAAAACACTGCTCGCATTCCCATGTTAAAAGGTCAAGAGAAGATCTGTTTTTATATGAGGCCATTTCTTCATTGCACCAGGTTGCCTTTACAAGAGGCTATAAAGTCAGTGATTTCCTAATTTGAGGATGCTTCCGGAGTACAGGGTCTTTGGAAGATGAAGTGCCAATATGTACAGCTCTGTGCTGCAATGCTTGAAAAGTGGGCAACATAAAAAGGATAGTCAAGCAAATACTGGAATAGAGGGGTTTCTTTTGGCTTCTAGAAGCATTCCATTCAGAGTTCTGTGAAGCTGGTTTACTGGCTAATTACACAAAAATACTTGAATCCTTTTTCACTTCCTAGAATTAAAATGCCCTCTACTGCAGTGTGAATGACATGGTCAGTGCAGAGTTTCACCTATTACGTGTAGGTTTTCATATATATATATATATATATATAAAATTGAGTGTAGCTGCTCAATGCATGAGTTCTGATGTGTCTGTTGATCTCAAATAGGTACAGACATGATGACAGGAATAGAATTTCTTAGAGGATAGACAAATCAGTTGGCATTCACTTTCATAGCAAAACCAAAGGAGGAAAATTACACAAGTTCAAGCCCTGTTATCATACCATTGAAACTGAAATTTAATTCCTTTCCCAATAACTTGCCAAGAGAGACCTCAACCTCATGATGTAAAATCTGTACCGAGATTATATTCCCAAATCATAGAATCATAGAATCACTACATACTGGAAGGGACCTCAAAAGATCATCTAGTCCAATCCCCCTGACACAGCAGGATCACCTAAACCAAGTCACACAGGAACTCATCCAGGAGGGCCTTGAATATCTCCAGTGAAGGAGACTCCACAACCTCCCTGGGCAGCCTGTTCCAGTGCTCCGTCACCCTCACTGGGAAGAAGTTCCTTCTCAGGTTGATGTGGAACCTCCTATATTTTGGCTTACATCCATTGTCCCTCATCCTATCACTACATGACACTGAGAACAACCTGGCCCCATCCTCCTGACACCNTGTTATACCTCATTAGGTTTTTTCTCTGCCCAGCTCTCTAGCCTATCCAGGTCTTCCTGAATGGCAGCACAGTCTGCAGGTGTGTCGGCAACACTCCCTAGCTTTGTGTCATCAGCAAACTTGCTGACAGTGCATGCTTGAACTGACACAATTTGCCTAAGTTAACCACCCTGTTATGCCAAAAAACTGCTCTGATATCAAAATACTTATTTCAGTTTAAGCAAGGACACACTTTGTTACAGAATAAAGACTATTTTTCAGTATTTAAGGTGTTTATGTAGCAACGCTTTGTTGCTGTACAAAAATACACTCCTTACCATCCGCTCCCTTAATGCCTACTTAGCCAATTTTCTTCACTGCTCTAAGCTTTATGTTAAAAAACAAGGTGTTCAAAACAAATAGGACAATTACTCTTTTCTGTCTGTCACTATTCTTAGCCAAAAAAACCTCCCCAGACATTATCAAACATAATCATTTAAACACAAACCAACAGCCTTCCTTTGCCCTCCAGCTCCAGGAGATGCAGTGATTTCATCTTGCCTTACTCAGATCCAGAATTACTTCTCTGCATGTTCACATCCAAGCTTTTGTAGCACTGCTTTGCATGGGATGCCAAACTGCTCCTTCCCACCACCTTCTATAGAGCTGGGAGTGTGTAGTAACTCAGCTTAATTACTGAATGAAGTGAGAGCATGGGATACAGTTTGCAAATGAGGAATCATTTACTGAACAATATTTAACATTACTGAAGACACCTCAGTCGGGCTTATGTATTCAAACTCTTGTTGGCCACTCCTGACAGTCCCACTCATGGATTTCTTACTTATTACAGAACCACAGGACATTAGAGATTGGAAGGGACCTCGAAAGGTCATCTAGTCCAAGCCCCCTGACACAGCAGGATCACCTAGACCAAGTCACACAGGAACACATCCAGGCGGGTCTTAAACGTCTCCTGTGAAGGAGACTCCACAACCTCCCTGAGCAGCCCCTTCCAGTGCTCTGTCACCTTCACTGGGAAGAAGTTCCTTCTGATATTTATATGGAACCTCCTATGTTCCAGCCACACCCGTTGCACCTTGTGCTATCACTAGGTGACATTGAGAAGAGCCTGGCTCTATCCTCCTGACACCTACCCCTCACATATTTATACACACTAACGAGGTCATCCCTTTATTGCAATCTATTCCACACTCCTTTCAAATGCAAAAATCAAAACAACAAATCATTCATTTCAAGATAAGCAGACTAATTTAATTCTACTTCCAAATGAGTGTACAAAAAACTGTTTCAGAGATGTCAGAAAATCTCGAATCCTCTTCTTCAAAGAAGGTTAAAATCTGATGACCTTAAACCAGGGGTTGATCCAAATTGGGATATTTAATATAAGAAAAGATAGATTTGTTTAGCAGTGTTTGAAAGTTAAATGTTTACATGTTAATATTTTTTAAATATTAGAAGAAATAGATATCTAAGAAAAATAAATCCTCAAACAGGGAGGGGATAGGGGAGAGAGAGGACAGGGAGAGGATTGTTTAGGTTGGAAAAGACCTGTCAGGGGTTTTTATTTCATATGTCCTTACAACAAGGAAGGCTACCAAGCAAATTTCTAAGCCATACTCAGAAATGCTAAAAATGTAAACCATGTTTTAGAATTTGGAGATGAATTTATCTGGACCAAAAATATTGTTCCTCTGTGAAGAGCCAGCAAATGGAGCAGAACCACGGTGTGCCATTTCACACCTTTGCCATTGACACTATCAGCGAGGTTAGTAAAAGCATTGTAATACTACTAAAGCGATGATAGTGACGGCATTTACCACATTTCTACAGCGGAACTGAAGCTCTGTTAACAATTCAAATTTGTTTATGATGGTTCGATGATTCTTAGTTCTCTTCCCATACACCAAACCACTGCTCATACTAGTTCTAGTCCGTAGAATTGTCCCCCTGTGGACCTGAACAGAGAGCAGTGTGATTCATCCAGCGTGGCACACAAAGCAGGCATCGCATGTTTCAGCACCCTATTACAGCCCAGATCACCTCCTCTTTCTCACCCGTGAGAAACTGAGGCTGCCCTGCAGCCACCTCTCCCATCTGACAGAGCTGCTCCTTTTTTGCTGCGTGCCTTTGTGAAGGGAGGTCAACAAGCAAGGTGCATGCATTCCTGGAAATCATCTTACAGACTCCACAGTTCAGGCATTCACTAACGTGTATTTAGTAACAGCACTGAAGTAGTTGAACTCTGCCTTAGTGCACCTCACACACAGCAGCATACAGTGCTGTGATGGTTTATTCCAAGTTCCAAAGGATAAGCAGCCAGCCAAATGTATTTAGAACACAACAATGAGCAATTCAAGTACTCACAGTCCTTCTACCATCTGACTGTTGCATTCAGCCACCACTTCTGAACCACCCTGTGTCTTGATTACACCAATAAGAAAAACATGTTTGGAAAAAACACAGACTGACAACAAACCAATCTGTTCCACTTTGCCCAGAGACACAGTTAACCAGTCACTGAGTTTAGCATCAAAGCCACAGATTTGTGGAAATAGCTGCTCAAATCTCAACAGTTTTGTTATTCCTTCTCCCCAGACTATCAACAGGAATGTTTTTCTAGACTTTCCGTGCAAAAACCAAATTCCACTGGACAGTTTAGGGTTATTTATAATTATTATGAACACCATTGTAACCAAAATAAAAGCTGATAAGGCCTTTCTAAATACATCAACTCCTAGAGTCAATGTGCTTTTAATAGTGTTTATTTCAGACAATCACAGAATTATTTGGGCTAGAAAAGCCCTCTGAGCTCATCCACCCCAGCCCAGGACCTATAATCAGCACATCGGCCAGACCAGTGCACTAGGGGCCTCAACCAGTTGGTTCTTCAGCACCTCCAAGAATGGGGACTCCATCACCGCCCTGGGCAGTCCATTCCACTGTCTGATCACCCTTTCTATGAGGAAGGGCTTCCTAAAGTCCAACCTAACGCTCCCCTGGCAGATTCAGGCCCTGCCCTCTCATTGTGTCACTAGTTTTCTGGGAGAATAGCTTGACTTCCCCTGACTACAACCTTCCTTCATGGAGTTGTAGAGAGGGATAAGGTCTCCCACTGAGTATCCACTTCTCCAGTCTAATTTCCACTATTTCAAATGAATTCACAGCCATTAGAAAGTTGCTCAGAATCAGTTTTAACTTAAGAGTTGTAGCAACAAGTTCATATGGAAGAACAATATTTTTCACAAAAAACTCCAAACACCAAGATGTACTGTTCCACAGCTCCGTAGTTTTGACTGACTTTAAATAGATTTGTGAAAGACTCACCATTCACCTTTTCAATTGATTAGCATTCCTGTATAAGGCAGGTCATAACATTCATCTTAAGTTATGCTTCCAATGTAGCTCTTATAAAAAAGTATTGAGGGACAACATTCTTTCAATTCATTATCTATTTATGGAAATATTGGCTTCTCAAATGACACAGCAGATGTTGTCTGTTTATAGCAATGAGAGGAGGAAACAAACTTCAAGGAATTTACTTAAATTCTAAACAGATCCTGCACATTTCCCAGAATCATAGAATCATTAGGGATTAGAAGGGACCTCGAAAGATCATGTAGTCCAAGCCCCCTGACACAGCAGGATCACCTAGACCAAGTCATAAAGGAACACATCCAGGTGGGTCTTGAATATCTCCAGTGAAGGAGACTCCACAACCCCACTGGGCAGCCTGTTCCAGTTCTCTGTCAGAATCATAGAATGTGAAGGGTTGGAAAGAACCTCAAAAGATCAGCTAGTTCAATCCCCAAATTTATTGACAGGAATTTAATTGGAGCTCAGACCACTGGTAGATTTAAATCTACCATAAGGTAGATTTAAAATTCATACATTCATATTAATAAGTTTGTGGAAAATACACATGTGTAGATAAATTCCTAGTTACACATCCTACAGAAAAATCTAGTATCTAGATCAGTCTTGCAAAAAGAGTGGATAACAAAAACCTGGATGCAACGTCATGCATCATCAGATTTTCCATATTACCAAATAATACTTAGAGTTTGCTGCAGGGAGAAACATCTCACAACAGATTGCTGAAGTAAAAAGGGTTTGCTTGATCTTTGACCCTGTGATTATGTGTTTTGTAAAACACATTCACAGGTTAGTTCAGGTTTGCATCTGATTTTTGTCTCTCTGTCCCTCAAATGAAATATGTGATTTGGCACAGCTCTATTGCAGTTCATAGAATCAGAGAGTCATCAAGGTGGGAAAAGACCTTCAAGATCATCAAATCCGACCATCCACCCTATAACACCCAACCACTAACTCATCTCCTGAAACACCCTGTCAGCCTGTTTGTTGAACCCCTCAAGGGACAGTACCTACATCTCCTCCCTGGGCAGCCTGATCCAAGGCTTCCCCACTCTTTCTGGGAAGAAGGTTTTCTTCAGACCCAATATGAACCTCCCCTGGCACAACCTGACCCCATTTCCTCTTATCCCTAGGAAGAAAAGGTCAAACCTTTGTCTCACTTCACCATCCCTTCAGGTAGATGTAGAAAGCAGTAAGATCTCCCCTCAGCCTCCTCTTCTACAGGGTAAACAGCCCCAGCTCCCTCAGCCTCTCCTCAGCCCAACTGCTCTTCTCTGACCTCTCTCCAGCACCTCCATGTCCTTCCTGTACTTCAGTGCCCAAAACAACCCCCAGTACTCAAGTTGTGGCCTTAGCAGGGCTGAGTACAGGAGTAGGATCCCCTCTTTGGTCCTTCTGGTCACACTATTGCTGATGCAGGCCAGGAGACCATTTGCCTTCTTGGTCACACTGGTGGCTCAAGTTCAGCCACTGTCAGCCAGCATCCTGAGGTCCCTCTTAACTGAGTAGTTTCCAGCCACTGCTCCCCAAGACTGCAGCACTGCTGGTAGTTACTGTGGCCAATGTGCAGGACCCAACATTTGGGCTTACTGAACCCCACACTATCTGCCTCATAACTTTTGAGTCACATGGTAAAAAAAATTCTATTCAGAGGATGAGCTCAGGGTTTAAGAAAGATACAAGAAACAGCCCAGGGTCTAAACTAGCGCCCTTTATCCACTGCAATCCAACATCTCCTGTAGGTATACACATGGGACTGCCGCAATATCCATTCACTGAATTGCTCAGACTGGAAAAGACCTTCAAGACCATCGAGTCCCACCTTGATCTAAACTCAAAATACAGTTTGAAACACTACTTTGGATTGTTTCATGTTGAGTGAGATTTGGTTTTTTGTATTATTTGTTTGAGCCAGATTTCCACATTCATATCGGTTTCCCTTTTTCTTCTGTACATTAGCATGCGATATATTTCTTCCTATTTGGGAAGAAGTACTTCTCCGTATTCATGCTCTTCCAAATAGTATTACTCAAGAAATGTCACCCCATGGCAGGTTTTTACAAATCACTCTTTCAGCATCAATAGCGGTTTGCAAGCAGAAACAACTATAAAGATTTTATCCAATAACAACTTTCTGCTACTCAGGTTCATCCATGTGAATAACACAACTTCTATTTTCAATATAACTAGAAATTAGAAGCACAGTGTTTCAGAACATGCTCTGGATGTGTCTATTAAACTCAGTGACCTATACAAAACCGAGGCATCCCACTCATACAGGTACTGGCAGACCCTGCATTTTATATACATTTTTCAGCACATTAAGACTCTGGAGATGTTGTATTTACTTCTGTCACACACATTTAAATGAAAAGCTTCCCTCAAACAAATTGCTTCTTTCATCAGGATACTTTCACTGATACTGGTGAGACCTCACGTCCAGCTCTGGAGCCCTCAATACAGGAAGGACAGGGACCTGATGCAGCAGGTCCAGAGAAGGCCATGCAAATTATCAGAGGATCATAGGATCATAGGATGTTAGGGGTTGGAAGGGACCCAAGAGATCATCGAGTCCACCCCCCCTGCCGCAGCAGGACAAAACTATCTAACACAGATCACAGAGGAATGCATCCAGGTGGGCCTTGAAAGTCCCCAGAGAAGGAGACTCCACGACCTCCCTGGGGAGCCTGTTCCAGTGCTCTGTGACCCTCACAATAAAGAAGTTCCCCCTTGTGTTGAGGCGGAACCTCCTCTGCTGCAACTTACAGCCATTGCTCCTTGTCCTATCACAGGGAGCAAGTGAAAAGAGCCTGTCCCCCCACTCCTGGCCAGCCTTCAGGTACTTATAAACATTGATCAAATCTCCCCTAAGTCTTCTCTTCTCCAGACTAAAAAGCCCCAAGTCCCTCAGCCTCTCCTCATAAGCCATGCCCTCCTGTCCCCTAATCATCCTCGTAGCCCTCCGCTGGACCCTCTCCAGTAGATCCTTGTCCCTCTTAAACTGGGGGGCCCAAAACTGAACACAGTACTCAAGATGAGGCCTCACCAGGGCAGAGTAGAGGGGGAGAAGAACTTCCCTCGATCTGCTGGACACACTCCTCCTAATACACCCCAGGATCCCATTGGCCTTCTTGGCCACCAGGGCACATTGCTGTGCCATGGTTAACCTGTTGTCCACCAGGACCCCCAGGTCCCTCTCCACAGGACTGCTTTCCAGTAGATCACCTCCCAGCCTGTACTGGTGGAGTTTGTTATTCCTCCCCAGATGCAGGACTCTGCACTTGTCCCTGTTGAACCTCATCTGGTTTCTCTGTGCCCAGCCCTCCAGTCTGTCCAGGTCTCTCTGGATGGCAGCACAGCCCTCAGCCGTATCAGCCAAACCTCCCAGCTTGGTGTCGTCGGCAAACTTGCTGAGCAGACACTCTGTGCCCTCATCAATGTCATTGATGAAGATGTTGAACAAGACCGGTCCCAGCACCGATCCCTGGGGGACACCACTAGTCACAGCTCTCCAGCTGGACCTGGCACCATTGATCACCACCCTCTGAACTCTATCCTGCAACCAGTTCCTAACCCACCTCACTGTCTGCTCTTCCATCCCACACCTCCTCAGCTTGCTCACTAAAATTTCATGGGAGACAGTGTCAAAGGCCTTGCTAAGGTCAAGGTAGACCACATCCACTGGTTTCCCTGAATCTAACCATTCAGTTATTGCATTATAGAATGCTATCAGGTTAGTCAAGCAGGACTTCCCTTTCATAAAGCCGTGCTGACTACTCCTGATAACCTTCTTCTCTTCCAAGTGCCTTGAGATGCCCTCCAGCAGGAGCCGCTCCATCATTTTTCCAGGGATGGAGGTGAGGCTGACCGGTCTATAGTTTCCCGGAACTACCTTCCTGCCCTTCTTGAAGACTGGAGTGACATTGGCTCTCCTCCAGTCCTCAGGCACCTCTCCTGTCTGCCACGATTTGGCAAAGATAATAGATAGCAGTAGGGCAATAATATCAGCCAGCTCTCTCAGCACCCTTGGGTGCATCTCATCAGGGCCCATGGACTGGAGGACCTCTGCTGTGAGGACAGGCTGAGGGACCTGGGGTTGTTCAGCCTGGAGAATAGAAGGCTCTGGGGGGACCTGATACCAACCAACAAGTCCCCGAAGGTGGCTACAAGAAGGCTGCAGAGGTGCTGTTTACAAAGGCCTAGAGCAATAGGATGAGGAGTAATGGTTTTGCATTAGAGAAGGGCAGATTGAAATGGGCTGTTAGGAAGTTCTTGAGAAGGAGGCAGGTTGAACACTGGAACAGGTTGCTCAAGGAGGCAGTTAGGCCCAATCCCTGGAGTTATTCAAGGACAGACTGCACAAGGCTCTGGGCTCCAGCCTTTGGAGGTCCTTTCCAACCCGGACCATTGTATGATTCTGTTGCAGTTTGAGAACTGCTAGAACTTGTAGAAGTGCTTTCAGGAGGAAGAAAAGTTGTGTTGTGTTCTGGGGGACCTGTTCCCGGTTGCACAGATCTCAGGACCCTTCCCTGGAAGCGTCTGTCCTGGGACCTGCCCCTGAAAGGCGGGCTAGGGGGAGCCTATAAAAACCAGCGCAGAGTCTTTGTTCGCGCCCTTTTTGGGGGCTGTGGCCCTGAAGGCAGTGCCCCTCCACCGCCCCGGGTGCACGGTCTTGCTGCATCGCGGCTTCGCTGCCTTAGCACCTTGGCCCCGGACCTGAGAAGCAGTGGCCCCAGACCGGAGAAAAAGCCGCGGATGCTGCCGTGCCCCGGACCGAAGCAGCTCCCGCCGCCGCGGCGGCGCGGTGCTGCCGCTGCTCGCCGCCACACCACGACCGGACTGGAGAAGCAAGACTGGTGCAGAAATGCCATCACGACCCCTCCACCATGGACAGCCTTAAGCATCGGTGAGCTGGGCTACCCCTCTTCCCCCTGGAGCTGAGACAGGAGAGGGAGAGGAGAGGGAAAGGATGTCTGATGTCTGGAAGACCCTCTCGACCACGTGTGGAGTGTGGGGGGGTGCGGCCCTGCTGACGCCATGTGGTCGGTCTCCATGTTGGACCCCGCACGCAGCTGGGGCCCTGTGACTGGGCTGCCGCCATTTTGGAAATAGTGATCAGCAGGAGGAGACGCTGTCGTTTCTGCCGCTGAGAAAAGACTGGCAGCGCTTAGGTTTGGGGGAGAGCTCCTTCGTGCTTCGCTAAGGAAAAGTAAGAGGACTGGGGAATCCTCAAACCTTGGATGTGAAAGACAGAGACTGGGTCCTTTGAAACACATGCATCTGCACCAAGGGATGCAGGTGTGGGCGCTGAGAAATTCGGGCCATCCCGGACTGACATGCTCTCTTTCCCAGGTCTCTAAATTGGAAGAAGATCCAAGGCCCAAACTGTAGTGATCTCCCATTATATTTTTCTCAGGTTCTGTGATGGCATTAATGACAGAGTTTCTAGTTTGTATTCCCTGACTTGCAAAACCTTTTCTCCTATTCTGTGTATAGTTAGTGTTAATAATCCTTTCTGAAGTTTCCCTAAGCAACCAGTTGTCCAGTGAATTTTATCCGAGATGCCATCGAGACCTCACTGCTTTGCTTTCCCTTCTTTGATATTGAATTGTGGTCCTGAACCCACCACAGATTCTATGATAAGAAACCTCCCCTTCTTAAGGATACTATTGAACTAAAAGCTTCTTCCAGAAACATCCTCTTTCCATCCCTTTACTGATGCCCACTTAAAAATGACAGTGCAAAGAAAATGATAATGTGCATTTCATGTTTAGCAAGATTCAAAATGCAATGAAATATTAACTGTGTTTTCATTTTTAAAATTCAAAGGGACACGATGGGCAGATAGCCAATGTCACAGCAGTTGAACACCTATATAAGTGACCAGAATTTCCAGTGTGACTTTCTATTGACAGGCAAGCTGTTCAAAACTTTTAAGTCATCTCTCTTTCCCCCTCCCCTTTGAAGAAAGCATTTCACTGCTACAGGATTGTGTCCTTTTGCTCTTAGGAAAATTAATCTAATAACAATGTAACTCTAAACTACACAAAGAATTATTTATGTTTGAATTTTCGAAGATTTCTTTGAATTTGCTCTCTAAGGAATTCAGAAGAAAAAAACTGCTTTTCCATTGTGTTCTTCCACCTCAAAACAGTGCCTTGTTGAGAATATTAAGGGGAAGGTACATAGATCCTATATATCTAAATGTAAGTTGATTATCTCAGGTCCTGCAACAATCTCAAAACCTGAGTGTTCAGGTCCCTGCTTCTATTACTCTTTGATTTTTAATATATTTCTTAATAAACCTCTCTTAAATTAAAAGCAAAATAAATCTTATCTAACAACATAACCTACATTTTCATGTAAATAGAACCAAGCAAATGAAATACAGACATAGTCTGAATGTGTGTCTGGAAAGATGAAATCTAGAAGTACAAGGAGATTAATTTGGAACACTAGAGTTTTCTTGTGTTGGGAGGAAGAAAATCATAGAATCATTCAGGTTGGAAAAGACTCTTGAGATCATCAAGATCAACTGTCAACCCTACCCTACAAAGCCCACCCTTAAACCCTCTCCTCCAGCACCACATCTAAACTACTTCTAAACACCTCCAGGGATGGTCACTGAACCTCCTCCCTGGGCAACCCATTCCAGTGCCTGACTACTCTTTCTGGGAACATGAGAACTCTTTCTCCACACATCAGCACGAGTACCTGAGACTTTTCTCCACAGGGAGTAAAATCTCCTCATAATCTGGTTTTAACATCCTGAAATGAAAGGAGAACATTGGAATTTATTACACCTTGTGGTGTCCAAATAAAGTAAAATTAATTCTTGGTGAAGACGGAGCCTTAATGAAGGCCGTGTCTGCAGGTAGGTGCCTGAAAAGATGCTTCAATTCATAGTTTGTAGCTCCTAAGCCTTTTACATAAATGGGTCGGTTGCATAATCACTCTGCTATTTGAATAATCCCTTCTTTAAAAAAATATTTAAAATCATATTTCTAATCTGTTTCCTGTGATCACAAAGCTCAGGAGAAAATGTGATAATAAGCTGAGACTGCTATTACTTATCTATTATAATTCAGAAAACAAGAAATTATGCAATTATGTTAATGAGAGGATATTCATACCCCAGAATTTAAAGAATTATTATGCAAATCACATCATGAATAGAGAAGAGCAGCCAAAGTAAGGTTTGTACATGACAGTCAAACTATTATGCCGGAATGCACACACCCTACTGAACTTACTTGGAATGAAGGAGATTAAATTATATATTTTCATACCTTTCTAAACATGAAATACACACTGCTCAACTTATCCCAGGGTGGATAGTCACTGTGCAAAGCCTCCATACCCAGCGATCATGCATGCTGCACTGGAGTTAATTCCAGGAAAAGACTGGAGAAGCTAAGCCATGTTGGTTGTTTTATGTAAAGTTCACCTAGACTGTCTATTTGCTTCAGCTAAAGCTTGTACAAGAGTTGATACCTCATAGAATCATAAGGTTGGAAGGGACCTCCAAAGGTCATCTAATCCAACTCCACTGCAACAAGCAAGGACATAGAATCACAGAATCATTCATGTTGGAAAAGGCCCTTGGGATCATTGAGTCCAGCCCTCATCCCTACTCAAAATATCATCTCCCAAAAGAGAATCACAGAATTATTGAGGCTGAAAAAGCCCTCTGAGCTCATCCACCCCAGCCCAGGACCTAACATCAGCACATCAGCCAGACCAGGGCACTAAGGACTACAACCAGTCTGTCCTTCAACACCTCCAGGGATCAGCAGTCCACCACTGCACTGAGCAGTCCATTCCAGTGTCTTATCACCCTTTCCATGAAGAAGGGCTTCCTAACATCCAACCTAAACTTCCCCTTTGAAAAACCTGTGCCATGAAAATAACTTTCAGGACACAAGAGCCATGTGCAAGATCTTCTCTCCCTTCTGAAAACTTCAGCTGTAGTGGAATGATTGTTACTGTTGTTGAGGTTGGAATACACAGCCTTTAAACACCTCAAGGGATGGTGACTCAACCTCTCTCTGGGCAGCCTGTTCCAGTGTCTGATTGCTCTTTCTGTGGAAAAAAAAAAAATCCCAATTTTTCCTAATGTCTGGTCTAAACATCACTCACTACACCAGATTGCCCAGTGCCCCATCAAGCCTGACCTTAGTGGCCTTTATGACCTTTATCAGATGCTTCCTTCTAGTACCACTGTATTCCTTCCTATTAGATTTTGCAAATCTGAAGAAAGCAAAAAGGCTCTCAGGAAATGAACATGAGTAGCAATGTCTAGCTAACAAAAGGTCAGAGTCAAGAGCAGGGCTCCATATGTTCAGATGATCCTGTGTTAGGTGGCTACTTGTTAAGTGGATTGAGAAAGATCAGGTTTTAATTGAAGCTGCTCTGCTGTCTGTGTCTAAGAGAGCTGTAAAGTGGTTTGGTTTGGTTTGGTTTGGATTCTTCCTTCCTACTGCAGCTCATTGTGTAATAGACCTTGAGTGCTTTGTTAGAAAATGAGAGGTAAGTGAAATCCTCAGATTTAGGTAATACTGAAATACAAATATTTAAATAATCTTTCACTGTGGGATTCTAACTCACTGACTTTTGCACAGCTTAAAAGTTCAATGACCTGATAAAAAGTCCCCAGTAAACTGCACCACTCCGCTAACCTACTCTAAAAGGAAAATACTTCAGCTAATTGAGCAATACCCTTAAACTCCAGGAGTGGAGCTGTGGAAAAGTACATTGACTTGAAGGTGTTATTCCATGGCAAGACCAGTGAGGCCAGGAGCAAAGCCTTACTGCAGTCCCCTTTAAAACTGTAAGGTCAACACATTCATTTCTCAGTTCGTTAAACCATTATCTACATGGCATTTTTAAAAGCTCTGTTGATGAGCTCAGGCTAATTCAAATGATAATGGGAGAAGAGCCAAAGAAAAGTTTGAAACTGAGGAACTGCCTGACCTTGAAGGGCAGCTTCACTCTGTTGGCAGTGGGATGGACAAGCAAAGGAGCAAAACCCAAGGAAAACGCAGTGTGCCCAAACATACCTGAGAGGAAGAACACAAACCCAATGCCCACTGTCTCATTACTTCAGCACTTGTCCTCCTCATGCGGCAGAAAGAAAGGTCACGCCTGAGACAGTCCAGTCTTTCATGAAGGGGAAATCAAATGGGCTTTACTGTTTCTTTAATGTAAGGCTGCCTTTCAAAATGAGGAGGAGGGGGCTGTGATCCTGTGAAAGCTTTTCTCATTAAACTGTCGATTCTGTGTTTCTAAAGAATTGATTAAGAAGGTCCATATTGACCACCTGCGAATTTTAGCAACTTTAAGTCAATTACACTAGCATCTAAGTACAGAGTTTCAATACTGATGCTGGGATGTTATCTTTTATGTCTGAACCAAATAATGTCCTGGAAATGTGAGAAGGTAAAAGGCATCACTCTACACATAGCTGTCATTATCCACACCATCATTTACATAGTTTTGTTGATAAAAAGCAACAAGTTCACTTCAAAAACATGACAAAGCATCGCTTCTCAAAGGTATTGTGATGGAGCAACATTTCATCCTGCTTTGCTATGAATCAGATTAAGCTGCAGGAAGATATAAAGGAAATCACAGAATCTAAGAACATTAGAAATTGGGAGGGATCTTGAAAGATCATGTAGTCCAATCCTCCTGACACAGCAGGATCAAGCTAGATCAAATCGCACATGAACATATGCAGGTGGGTTTTAAACATCTGCAGAGGAGGCCCTGCAACACATCCCGGGCAGCCTGTTCCAGTGCTCTGTCACCCGCACTGGGAAGAAGTTCCTTTTCACATTCATGCAGAACCTCCTATGTTCCAGCTTACAACCATTGCCCCTCGTCCTATCACTAGAAGACATTGAGAAGAGCCTGGCTTCATCCTCCTGACACCCACCCCTCACATATTTGTCACCCGTGAGTCACATATTCACCGTCACATATTCATGAGGTCACCCGTGAGTCTCCTCTTCTCCAAGCTAAAGGGACTCAGCTCCCTCAGCCTCTCCTCATAAGGGAGGTGCTCCACTTCCTTCATCATCCTCATCGCTTTATGCTGGACTCCCTCCAGCAACTCCACATCCCTTTTGAACTGAGGGGCCCAGAACTGGACACAATATTCCAGATGCAGTCTCACCCCGGCAGAGTACAGGGAGAGGAGAATCTCTCGGTCTGCGAAGCACCTCAATTCTGATCCACCGCAGGATGACACTGGCCGTCTTGGCCACATTGCTAGCTCATGGTCATCCTGCTGGCCATCAGGACCCCCAGGTCCCTTTCTTCTACACTGCTCTACAACAGGTACCTACACTGCCTAGATGCAAGACTCTACATTGTCCTTGTTATACTTCATTTAATTTCTCTCTGTCCAGCTCTCCAGCCTGTCCAGGTCTTGCTGAATAGCAGCACAGTCTGCAGGAGTGTCAGTGACACCCCCCAGCTTTGTGTCATCAGCAAAATTGCTGACAGTGCATGCCAATCCCTCATCTAAGTCATCAACGAATAGATTGAACAGGACTGGTCCCAGCACCGACCCCTGGGGCACTCCACTAGATACAGGCCTCCAGCCAGACTCTGTCCCATTGACCACCACTCTCTGGCTTCTATCCTGCAGACAGTTCATGATCCACCTCACTACCTGATCATCTAGACCATCCTGCCTCAGTTTTGCTGCGAGGATGCTGTGAGAGACTGCGTCAAATGCCTTACTGAAGACAAGACAGACCACATCCACCACTCTGCCATCATCTATCCACCTGTTTATGCCCTCATAAGAGGCTGTCAGGTCGGTCAAGCATGACTTCC
Source organism: Rhinopomastus cyanomelas (assembly GCA_013400115.1). NCBI lineage: Eukaryota > Metazoa > Chordata > Aves > Bucerotiformes > Rhinopomastidae > Rhinopomastus > Rhinopomastus cyanomelas. The sequence goes on along the minus strand of VXBP01005039.1, from coordinate 50,247 downwards.
CTTTGGTGAAGCAATGCTGACTGTCTCTAATCACCCTCTTGTCCTTGCTGTACCTAGAGACGGGGTCAAGGATGAATTGTTCCATCACCTTTCCAAGGATGGAGGTGAGGCTGACTGGTCTATAGTTACCTGGGTCCTCCCTTTTACTCTTTTTGAAGATTGAATCAGTATCAGTGAAACTCTAGAGCTTTTTTTATACTTAAAGGCAGGAACTGATAAAGACTATTGCCAGGATAAATCACATTATGTCTTCTTAAATCCCCTTTTTGGAAGAGTATGGCATACACATGCCCTTGCAAAACCTGAGTGTGGGAAGCAGGGAAACAAAACTAACTAGTTAATTGAAAACACCAAACCAAATAGAAACCTATCGCAAAAAAGTTTAGTGTCACAAAAGTAGACGTTGTTTTGGGGCACAGGGTTTAGCAGTAATGATAGGGCTAGGAAAATGTTGGACAACTATCTTCCAGTCAAGACTGTTCTGTGATTCTATGATAAATAGTTCATGGAGTTAGACTGAAATGTTTTGTCAGCAAGACCGTGACTTGTGATCAGACATTATTAAATCTGGAGAAAAACCGAATGTGTTTTCCTCTTTTCCCCCTTCTCACAGCTCCTACCCTTTGAATTTGAAAAGCTGCAATAACAAAAAGTCTGTTCCTGCATTTGATGTTTCCAGGACCGTAGATAGAGACCTGTTTTGCAGTTAACACCTTCATTAGTTTAAGAAGTCCACTGCAGTCACAATGACTGAGTGAAACATTTATTTTAATGGAGCGTAGCCTTTTATGCCACAAAGAGAAAAGTTTTTGTTTAGTGCCTTTAGTCACTTCTGGCCAGGTTAATGCTTGGGAAATTATTCTTAGGGAGCCAGCGTATAAATTTACATCTAATTTCAATGTCTTACATAAACATGAAAGATTAATGCTGCGCTTAACTTTCAGAGGAGAAGAGCAATATGCTGGATAGCACGTAGAATGTTTAATAAGAGACCGATTAATTTTCTAAGTTTTACGGAATGTTACGTATAAAAGTGATTTTTCTAAACCTGGTAAGGACAGAGTGTGCTGATTTACGTTCTAGAGAGTCTACTGCCCCAGCATTATTTCTTCCTCTACACATCTCTACAATTGATATTTTGCAGAGAGAATATACTTGGTGTCGGAGACAAGCCAAGATTTTCTTGATGTATGTGGTTTTCCTATGTTTACTGTTTGAATAATGGCAGCATTGCACTTTTAGTGCAAAAAGCATTCAATACTTGCTGCTGGTAATGAATAGGGCTAAAAAAACCAGGTACCAATACTTGACACTGCACTCCCTGCAGAGGTATCAGTCCTGTGCCAAAATTCTGTACACACTGGGAAAAATGCCATTCTGTGAGTGTGGCACAAATAAAAGCATTGAATCACTTTTAGATTTAAATTACAAACTGTAGTTTCAGAGGAAAAGATTTTCCTCCTAAGTTTTTGTGATTTTATTCCAACAATGGAGTCGCTCTCCATTTCATCTGTATTCATAGTACACTTCAGTCTTACTCTATTCAACAGCAGCTATCAGCCCAAGATGTCAGGGAGGCCTTGGAACAGGGAGGGGTGGAGGCACCGGCCCTGGAGGATTTCAAGAACCAGGCAAACATGATTTTTCAGGAGACAGTTTACTGGTTGGGGGTTGTAGCGCGGGTTGCTGGACTTGATGATCTTGAAGGTCTTTTTCAACCTTGATGATTCTATGTCACTTCTACCTATATACTGATCCATACATCTCATCCCAAAGCAACCTCACTGGGACAAGACACTCGTGGGTGGATTTTAAATTACTAGTAGTATTTTTGAAGCAAGCATCTGTTCCTAGACAAACAGGATTCTTTTTACTATTAATTGCATTATAGGTAGATAAAACATTTTAAAATCCTACCTTATTCTCCTTAAATTAAAAGGCCAACAAGTGGTCATATAAACAGATGTCAAGTTAAGCAACACCTAACTTGAAAGTGTTGTTAAAATATTTTAAAGGTGTTTATGGACTTTAACCCATGTGTCCTCAAGTTAGTTTTAGTATTTTACTAGCACTAGTAAGTAATACATAACTTAAACTGAACAAATCTTCAACATAGAATCATAGAAGGGTTTTGACCGGAAAAGACCTTCAAGATCATGGAGTCCTATCTCTCCCTAGCCCTATCAGCACCACTAAACCCTGTCCCCTCCAAGTAACATCTACCCTTCTTTTAAACACCTCAAGATGGGGATGCAACCCCCTCCCTGGGCAGGCTATTCCAGTGCCTGACAACCCCTTCAGAAATGAAATTCCTGAACCTCCCCTGGTGCAGTTTAAGACCATTTCTCCTCATCCTATCACTGGCCACTAGGAAGAGCAGACTGACCCACACCTCTCTGCAAACCCCTTTGAAGTGGTTGTAGAAAGCAGTAAGATCTCCTGTCAATCTCCTCTTCACCAGGTTAAATAGCCCTAGATCCCTCAGCCAGTCCTCAGACAACACCTGCTTGTTATATGTTATTGTCTGTTATAAATCCTTTACTACCTTGGTAGCCATCTCTGTCCCCTCTCCAGTCTTTCATTGCCCTTCTTGCAGTGAGGGGACTGAACTCTGGACGTAGGACTCGAGGTGTGACTTCACCAAAGCTAAGTAGAGGGGAATGATCACCTCCCTGCTCCTGCTGGCAACACTATTCTTGATAAATACTTACACAGAAGGGTTTTATATGTGAGTTGGGACGTCGGTATTTTCATGGGTGCAGGATATTTTATTAATCTTAGAATTTAACATGAAAGCTCTTTTGTTAGTGGCTGCTGTGTAATCAACAGCCTCCTGTGTCTCAGTGGGAGAGAGGTTTTCTAATTCACAGCAACACAATAGATAAACTAGAAAGTAGTAAATATTACTCATGGCTAGCCCTACAGCCAATCTTTGGACAAGTAAATTAATGCTCTGAAGCTATTCAGATCACATTTCTTCCCTTTCCCCTAGTGAAGTACTGCGATTTCATTATTTTAGTTTAGATTTAGCGCTGTGGCATCACAGAATTTATGTAGCTTGGAGAACACATTTAAGATCGCCAAATCCAACTGTTAACACAGCACAGCCAAGTTCAACGCTAAACCATGGCACCAAGCACCACAACTCTGCATCTGATCAATCCTCCAGGGAATGGGACTGCACCGCTGTCCTGGGCAGCCTGTTCCAGGGCTTGACAACACTTTTGGTGTAGAAACCTTTCCTAGTATGCAACATAAACAACACCTGGTGCAACCTAAGGCTATTTCCTCTTGTCCCATCACTTGTCACTTGGGAGAATAGTCCAACTCCTACCTCTCTAGAACCTTCTTTCAGGGAGTTGTAGAGAAGAAAGTGGTTTCCCTTGAGCCTCTTTTCCTCCAGGATAAACACCCGCAGTTCCCTCTGCTGCTTCTATTGGGATTTCTGCATTTTGCTAGATTTGTTTCCCTTCCTTGGACACTCTCCACCACCTCAATGTTCTTGTACAGCTTCCAAAAGCTGTATACAGTATTTAAGGCATGGCCTGGAACAGGGAGGCAACCACTTCCCTACTCCTGCTGGCCACACCATACAAGCCAGGATGCCCTTCGCTTTCTTGGCCACCTGGGCCCACTGCTGGCTCATGTTCAGCTAGCCATATACCAAAATCCCCCAGTCCTTTTCCAACAGGCAGTTTTCCAACAGCTGTCCCCTAAGCCTGTAGCTTTGCAGGAGGTTGTCATGACCCAAGTGAAGGGTCTGGCACTTGGCCTTGTTGAGCCTTATACAACTGGCCTTAGCTCATCCAGCCAGCCTGGCCAGATCCCTCTGTAGAGCCTCGGGCAGATCAGCATTTCCACCTAACTTGCTATTGTCTGATATTATTTTTTGGTGTTCTTTAGTGCAAATACATTTAAATCTTCCACAATAAAACTGCAGAAACCTCCACTCAAACCAATTACTTTGTTCAATTTTTAATAGGGTAGGCCAGTGGTGTCTTGTGGTTTTAAAATAGTCCTCCAGGCAAAGTCTATAAAGATCTACATTTTTAAGCCCCTTTTATTGGATTGTTTCACTGCTGGCCTTGGGGATTTTCAAAACATCAGATTAGAGCTTGTGAATTCCAGACTTCTGTTGATAAAATTGGATTCCTCAAAGTCTGACCTGTGGCAATGGGTTTGTTTTGTTTTGCTTTGCTTTCTTCCCCCAGTGGCAGCAGTTTTCAGAACAAATGAAATACACAACAGTCAGTGCACCAAATATTGTCACAACACCACTCGTGTGTTAGGGAAAGGAGAGGATGACAGTTAAAAGGGACAAAAGAATGATTTAGTGGCATTAATTTTCTCCCTTGCCCAATGGATTGTCAACCGCTTCAACAGCCGATAGAGGTGCATTTTGCTGATAAATCAAACTTCCTTACATTAATCTTTAAAACGAGAGTTGTTGGAGCCTTTGTATACTCAATAAAGTTTCTCCTTTCCTACAGTGAAGGCTTGGGAACATATCTGAAATCATTTCTGACTGTAGGCTGCAAAACAGAGCAATTCAGCACGGGTTAGATATAGTTCAGCTCTGGAGCCTAGCAAATCTGTTGGGGACATAAAACTTGGATGACATGGCACCTGCATTCCCTCTCTTTGGAGAAAACGTGGCTTCTCACTGACATTCTAACACTACCCCTTCAGTGGTGGTGGTGGATTCGTACCAGTGAAAATACTGTCTTCCCATTATTCAGCATCACTAGCAAATTGAATTTTAGCCTTCCATCATAAGCTTAGACGAGCTGAGAAAGGAAAAGAAGATCTTACTTCCCAGCATTCCCCCACTGTTTTGTTTCAGGCAGCTGCAACACATTTCACATTTCTAATTGCTAGCACAGTTTCTTTACAGTCTTTTAAAATTCTCCCCCCCCCCCCAAATAGTGCTTCTTTTCTCACAGAAATCTCTTTCCTTACTCTGCATAAATTCAGGATTAGTCTTTGCCTGAGTACCTGTGTTAAATCATCGCTAAATTTTCAACATTGGATACCCAGTAGCTGGCAGATGAACTGATTTTGATTGCAAATAAAGTGCACAATTTTATCACATGGAAAAAAAAATCAAATGTTAGAACAATTTCCTTAGAGGTGTGCTGAATTCATTATTTGAAGCCTCCACATCAGCATTCAGTATATCTTCAAAAAAAGAAACATACAGGAACCACATTACACCTGATGCAACTGTTACAGCAGGAAATTCTGGGTTTGTTTCACATAGCAGAACAAACTAAATATTTAACCTTAAAATGATCTAATAAGCTCACACAGTTAGTGTGTGCAGAGACAAACCTAAACGAATAGAATAACTGACAGCTGAACAGGAGAGTAGAATTTGGATAAAGCTATGTTTAATACTCTGCCTTTGTGAGACCACATCTGGAGTATTGTGTCCAGTTCTGGGCCCCTCAGTTCAAAAGGGATGTGGAGCTTCTGGAGGGAGTCCAGCATAAAGCAACGATGATGGTGAAGGAAGTGGAACACCTCCCTTATGAGGAGAGGCTGAGGGAGCTGGGTCTCTTTATCTTGGAGAAGAGGAGACTGAGGGGTGACCTCATTAATGTCTATACATATGTGAAGGGTGGGTGTCGGGAGGATGAAGCCAGGCTCTTCTCAATGTCTTCTAGTGATAGGATGAGGGGCAGTAGTTGTAAGCTGGAACATAGGAGGTTCTGCATGAATGTGAAAAGGAACTTCTTCCCAGTGAGGGTGACAGAGCACTGGAACAGGCTGCCCAGGGTGGTTGTGGAGTCTCCTTCACTGGAGATGTTTAAGATCCACCTGGATGAGTTCCTGTGTGACTTGGTGTAGGTGATCCTGCTGTGGCACAGGGATTAGACTAGATGATCTTTTGAGATCCCTTCCAATCCGTAGTGATTCTGTGAGTGTATGATTTTATGTTAAGACTAACAAATCTTAGTTACCAAAAATTCCTTGAAAATGCATTGCTATTTTCCATTAGTGAAAGCAGGCAAACTCTTAAGTAGAGATAATCCTTGTTGGTCTTGTAAAACTGGGGTTGGCATAGGGTGTTTGTATGTACCCATTGAGCCTGAACTATGTTTGCTGTTACATTACTAAAAGAAGAATTCTTTTTAAAACATTATTGTCAGTGATTAAATATGAGTTGCATAATGAATGGGTTAAAAAAAACCCAACGAATACATCAAGATCAGCCCCATCTTCCCAGTTCAGTCTGCAGATAGCCATTTTCACCATTTCATTACCATTCCATGGACAGACATCTTAACCAGGCAAAACATTGCTGAAATTTCTGATTCTGCTTTTTTCTGCTTCCTTGAGCAACATCTTCCCTGCCAAAATCCTTGTTTTGTAAGGAGAGCTAGCAACTGAGAAAATGTGCAGGTTTTTGCAATTCTCAGAATCAATATGTGCATTCACTTGCTCTTTAATCCACTCTGAGCCATTCCAGCATGCGTTTGGTCAAGCAATCCTTGCCTGATAAACAAGACAGTGATTAAGAGAGTAAAAACCTGAACTGCTGAGTGCAAGGTTCTGGAGAATTGTCACCAGAAAAGGTTTGGTAAAACACATCAGGATAAATATTAGCCTGTAAAGACTAATGGCCTCCAGCAGAAGTCTGGAATCTGGGTAGATTCTTCCAATCTTGCCCTTTCCTTTATTAAACCCTGTGTACGTAGCCTCTATGTCACTGATTCTGCTACAGAAGCATCAACAGATAAACCTCATGGCAGTGCCTCCAGATAATAGCAATTACTGTTTTCCCCAGAAAAAAAATATAGATCTGTTTTCCTACAGTTGAAATAACAATGAAATGAAACTAAATCCTCTGCACAGGCAAAATTTAACATAGAAAATGAAATTGAAATGCAGAATAAATGTCGGATTTGGAAGTTTTAGGTTTCTAGCTATCAGCTTAGCAACACAGCTGGGGCAATGTATGGAGATGCTTTTATTCCTCTTTCTGAACTGTGGCTGCTGCATCTGAGGGGGAGAGGAGGCTATATTAGGTTACATGTATTTGCACACATATGCAAATGTATTTGCACAATCAACCAGTGCAATGAAACACTATCAGAAGAGCACTGTCCATATGGGTTTCTGCATCAGCAGAAGAAAGTGAATGAAACCAAGTAGTGGCTGTATTTTTACAGTAGTGCCAGTAGTAGCTGGCACCATAAACCATTGAACATTTTTATTTTAAAACTCGTGGCCAGCACTGGGCACACACATAGACTGAAGTTAAGGCCTTATCGTGGATGAGAACATTCAGCAATCCTTCAGCTTTGAGACTGAAAGAGATATGTGGGCATTTAGCTGATAAACCACACTGCAAAATCTCTCACAGTATTTGAATTAGAGCATCGCAAGAGTAACAAAGTCCTTCAATTATGTGACCCTCACTCCCTGAACCTCTCTGCTGTGTCATGTTTTACACAGATAGATCAGAAGAAATGTGGTTTATGAGGTTATTTTCATTAATAAATACACTGAGCTGCCCAAATGGGTTCTTGAAGCAGAAGGTGAATCCTACACTGTTATTGCTACCTTCTGAAGACAACATAATCTTGAGAACATGCAGTAAGATAGAGACATCTATTTGAAGGCTGCCACCTGTTTATCAAAATATAAGAACATGATTCCAACTTCAGAAAAACTTGTATTGCAAGCAGGTGCTCAAGTACAGAACATTCCGAGCATATCTAAGGCTGCTTCTATTTGACTTGTCGTTTTTTTCAAATGATTCTCCTCTTGGCTTGCTCTTGCCCGAGTTCAGGCAGAACAAGCCTCTCTCCAAACATGCCAGTGAGTTTAGTCAGCTCTATTCCTTTCCTTCAGACAAGGGACAATAAGAATATGACATGCTACCAAAGTTAGCTTTCACACTTTGGGACTACACCTAGTTTGAAAAGTTGATAGGCAAATGATGATTTGTTTTTTTTGTCAGCTAGATGTCAGAGGTCTCCATCTGCTAAAATTAATCTATTTTCCCTCTATTGAGACTACCTTTGCACAAAGTTTACACAGTTTATTAGGGTTGGAAGGGGTCTTCAAAAGCCATTGGGTCCAACCCTCCTGCTCAAGTAGGATACAAATTGCTGAAAACCATAGCCACCTAAAAAGCCTGAATCAACTACACAAAAACACATCCAGCTGGGTTTGAAACCTCTCCAGAGAAGGGGACAACGCAACATCCCTGGGCAACTTCTTTCAATATTTAATAACCCTACTGTAAGGAAGATTTTGCTCAGATTGGGGGGAAACTCCCTGTGTTCGAGCTTACATCCATTACCCCTTGTCTTGTCTTACATGACTGAAAAGAAATAATTCCTTTCTGCTTGGCATCCAGCCCTCATGGATTTATAGACAGCGATTAAATCCCCTAGTAGCCTTCTTTTGTCCAAACTAAAAAGTCCGAACTAAAATGTCCCAACGATCTCAAGCTCTCTTCATAAGGCAGTTGTTACAGACCTCCAATTCTCGTAGCTCTGTGTTGAACTCTCTCAGTTAATTCTCTATCCGTCTTGAATTGGGAAAACCAGAACTGGACTCAGGATTCCAGATGTGGCCTCACTAAAGCAGAATGAAGGGGTAAAAGAACCTCCCTTGATCTGCTAGGGTAGAAGAACTCCGCTTGATCCATCCCAACGTCCTATTGGCCTTCTTGACCACAAGGGCCCATTGCTGATCCATTTTTAGTTTGTTATCCACAAGAACCTTCATTTTCTGTTTTCCAGAACAACTGTATTCTGCATGTAGGGTTCAAATCAACAAATCACTTGAGTATATGCTTACAGGTAAATTGACTTTCATAGGGCTAGATTTTATATTAGACATATATTTACTGCACTGAATACTGATAATGTCACCATATTTCTTGGCTGACCCATCTTCTGTACCTCCCAGGCACAGCGCTATCACAGGTATATTTATTTGAACATCTTCTAGCAATGCAGTGCTTGATACATGAGATACGTTCAATAAAGAGGGTGTTATAAAATTCCACTCTAGATAATTTGTTCTCTTATTAAAATGCCTGTAGAGACCCATATTAGCACCAAGCCAACATTCAGGTCTTCATTTTTAAGGAAATGAAGGTGTACATTTATCCTCAGCTACAGGAAAATTCAAGTGACTAAGGAAACTTCACCCTTGGGTGTTTCGTGAGGAAAACTCTATGCTCTAAAGTCTTAGAAGGGATTAAAGGCCAAGCAATTTCTATTAATAGGGAAGTTGACAACAACAAAGCTTCAGGTACCAAAGAAACCACCACCATCAACTTTTCAATGTGGTAAATGAGATGGCAGTTCCAAGTTGCAGAATCACAGAATCATCGTGGTTGGAAAGGACCTCCTAGATCACCAAGTTCAACCATACCCTACAACAAAAAAACCCAGCAGATCCCCCCCAGACCAAAAACTGACAACAACAAAAAGACCCAAACCACTAAATCCCTGAATATTCACATACCTGATTGTTCAACTAACACAAACTAACCTGCTTCACACCTGCCACTATAATATGTCGTGAAGTACCATGTCTACACACTAATACCTCCAGGGATGGTGACTCAACCACCTGCCTAGTAAGGCCGTTCCAATGCCCCACCAAGTCAATTCCATTCTGACAACAATCAGCCACAGCAGCAACCAGTAAGCAGTAATTATTTTAAAATTTGAAAATGGGTGAAAATAGGGATGAGGAGTTTTGAGCTTTGGTTTTGTTGGTTTTTTGAGGGTTCTTAAAAAGAACTCAGAGTTCTGCTCATTATACCTGCTATTTCCATTCTTCTACAGCACAGTCCTGTGTTTTGCTGAGCTGCATTATGAAATCCTTACACTCTGTGCTCTTACAAACAGGTAACATGCACAAAGAGAGTCAGTCTGCTCCTGAATTAATCAGCCAATGGATTTCTGCTCAGGTTTCAGTTTGCAGTTGCAGTAATGCGATTATAGCAGGATTCAATTTGCCCAACTTGGCTCCTGCCAGCTGATAGTAACCAATTCCCTAAAAGCACGGCCCTATATATTAGAAAGAGTTGAAACAGAAAACCAGAATTCTTAAATAAAAATTACTCATTGATCTTTTTTATCCTCTTTTATGGTTTTTCCCAAGGTTCATATTATTTATATTTCTGTATGCAGAACTCTCTGCTCCTTTCTTTTCCTTCTGCATGAAAAAAGAGGGCAATTAAGACTCAAAGAAAACATGTCAAGTGTCACACCTGAAATTACCATCTCATCTTGTGAGTAGAAAGGATACAGCTTCAGCTGGAGGGTCTTTGGGGAAATGGGGTGTTAAAGGTGGAAGAAAGCTGTCTGTTGTGCAAGTGCACAGGATCCAGATATCAGGACCAAATTTGCACTAGTGTTCCTTCTCCCTTATCTCAGACAACTCAGTTTTATAGGACTTTAAGCTCCAAATTACTACAATCATAGAATCATAGAATGATAGAATCATTAGGGATTGGAAGGGACCTTGAAAGATCATCTAGTCCAATCCCTTCGACACAGCAGGGTCACCTAGACCAAGTCACACAGGAACATACCCAGGCAGGTCTTAAACATCTCCAGTGAAGGAGACTCCACAACCTCCCTGAGCAGCCTGTTCCAGAGCTCTGTCACCCTCACTGGGAAAAAGTTCCTTCTCACATATTTATGTGGAACCACCTATGTTCCATGAGAATATATGACTAAGTAATTATCTCAAGTGTGTTGTTCTTGAACTTTTCCTCCCTCTAGCTGTTACACAGTGGCTATTTTATACAGTTCAAAAAACACCCCAGCCCCACTGACTATCATCAGCCTACGTCTCCAGCTCTGCCTTACCAACAGAAAATAAATGTCAGCATGCAACTTATTTTTAATGGGTTTATTTATAAGATGAAACTACTTCCTTTGAGACCCTACTGCAGTGTCTTGATTGCAATTGATGGTGTATGAATCACACAGTACTTTTAAGGGAAATATTGTTGTTCTATATGTTATAACCCTATAGCATTATGTTGTTAGACAGATTAGGTTCAGAGTTAAGTGCTGGCGTGGACAAAGGAGAACACTATTGGACAATATTGCCACAGGATGACACAAGGGTGAGTTGTGAATGACATCAGCCAATTTATAAAGGAAACTGCTGGAAATGATCTGGTACTGGCACAGACATAATAAAGATTTTTGTGGGGAAAGAATCTCTGTACTTGATGCAGCTTCTTATGTACAGGGCTGCATCTAACAGGGTCCTACATAAAAGTCCTCACATGGCCTCCAGACAGAAATAATTTCTTACTTTTCCTATGGAACAAACATCCCAATTTACAGCGCTGATTCACACCCCCTGCTTCCCAAGCCACAGCATCTACTATAGTTTGAGGAAAAAGGAATCAAAGATAACATGAGGCTTCTGATTCAGAAATTGCTGTTTTCCAGTGGAGGCTAACCTCGTCTGCCTGAGTTAAATTACTAGTGAGCTAACCAGCACTGAGACAGGCTAGGAAAAAAGTGAAGTTAGATTATTTCATAACTCCATCTATAGGCACCATAGAGTAAATCAAAGGATCTCATTAATATTTTATGGGTTGATACTTATAAATAGTGAAGAAAACCAGCAAATTCAGTGGACAGGGTGGCTGTAATAAGGCAACTACATAAGGCACATACTGCCTTAGAAAAAAAGGTGTAAAAAGGAAGCTGCAAGGACATACTTTAATAAGTCAGCTCTTTCTGAGGATGCTTGACATGTCAAATCAGCTAAGTTGTGTCAGCATTCACTGGATTAAAAAAAAAAACAAAACCATTAATAAGCAGTGGGATGAACCAGCTGAGCCCCCTTCTGACAGCAGGGCACCTCAACCCCAAACTGCCTGAGCAGGCTACTGGTAACTAAGAACAGCACTGGGTCACTGAACAGAAGGTTCAGCCTTGTTTTTAGCTCCTTCTCTTCCAGAAAGAATCACAGAGATAGTGAGGTTGAAAAGTGTTTAAAGGGGAGGGTTAGGTTGGATCTTAGAATGCCCTTCCTCATGGAAAGGGTGACCTGGAATGGACTGCTCGGGGCAGTGATGGAGTCCTCATCCCTGGAAGTGTTGAAGGACAGACTGGCTGTGGCTCTTAGTGCCCTGGTCAGGCCATTGTGGTGATGTCAGGTCATAGACTGGGCTGGATGGGCGCACGGATCCTACCAGTTCAGCCATTATTTCAGCTTGCAAAAACGACTAAAAATCCATAGGTACAAGAATCATCAGGCTTCTCTTCAAGTCTCTTTGCAGACCGAGTCCAGGTCTACCACCTCTGTGTTCTGAAGATGGTGACAAATCTCAGTATGGCCAACTGTCCTTGCTAGAGCAAGCCAAGAAGTCAATGCAAATGGCCTCATTTTTCAAAACCTTGAGTTGTGTTTTTCACCTTTAAAGATTTCCCTTCTCTCACCACAGACCAGACTCTGCTGAGGCCAGGAGGCAGCACTTTGGAAAAACTTTCCTGCTCTGTGTAAGGTTGTGTCAGGACTGCAGTTTCAGTGGAGAAAGAATACGGCACAACAGGGGATGGGGAGGCATTTTGAACCACAAAGGACTGCAAAGTCTGTTCTTCTCCTAGGCTACAAAAGTACTGCCATGAAGAAAAAAGGGAAGAGAGTTGTTGCTTGTCAGAGAAAGGAGAGCTAATGGAGGACCGTGGCAACAGACCATTGCATGCAAACTTTTGGGGAGAGAGCACTGGTCTTTAATCTAGCAAAAAGCTGTTGCAGGAACATTAATAAAGCATAATGGAAGGCTGCAAAGGTGCACGAATGTTGCCCCAGTAAATCATTCACTAGCTTGCTGCACAATTGCCATGCTGAAAGGAAGCTCTGAGATGCCCTCCTAATGCTGCTCGGAATATTCAGGTCCTTATCCCTACCTCATATCCCACTTACAACTGGAAGTTATTTGACAAAACCTCAAGAGAACATGAGAACCCAAAACACCACCCAACCCCTAATATCTCAATACGTTGGCAAAGGAGCTTTAAAATTACCTGACAGCTTATAGGTGCTGAAAGTGGTTTAAAAGATGCACTGCTAAGGGCATCCTTACAGGTCAGACAGTAAAGTGTATGGAAGGGTTCGTCTTGAATTACTTTATCACGAAGGAATAAAAACAACAATGTAGAAGTTGATTTCTCAGGTCATCTTCCGATGAATTCCGGTGTAAAACCACAGCTTCCAGCATTGCCTTTTGGACCATTTTTCTGAGATTTTTTTCCTTGACAGGGCCTCCTACAAGGCTGGCCTCTTACTTTCAGTTTTAAGTTTAATTAACAACATAATTCATTCAGGGTACACCAAAATGGTACCCAGCTGCTTTTCACAGGCCCTCTGACAGATTGTACTGACTGTCAGGGCAGGATACACCAAACAAAAACCCCAGATAAGAAACACCTGTATGGGCGCCCTTAAGCTTTACCTGAATGTTAGTTTAATGGAACATCAGACCTACTGACATGCCTGAATAACCATCGAGGTCAGAAGGAGCTTGCAGACAGGCTTAAGACCATGTGGGTCATCCTTGAGTTACAATTCAATCCATTTGAAGCATTTCCATTTGGTTAGGTAGTAGGAAACCTAAACATCATATAACAAAGATATGACCACGCAATGGAGATGGAATAGCAATAGTACATGGGCAACTTATTCATGAGCAAAACACAACAGCTACCAATATGGTATGAATTTCTTGCAACTGTTTTAGTCAACTTTGACAGTAATGTCAAATCACAGAATAACAAAGGTTGGGGGAGACCTCTGAGATCATCAATTCCAACCAAAAACCTCTATGTCAACATGGCCAGTAAAACATGTTTAAAATTTATTCAAATTTATTTCTATTTCTGTCTTTATTTTACAAATACACAGATATAAAAATGTATAAAGTGTCCTGAAAGTGATCTGATGGCAGTAGTTGTTTGAATGGGAGGGTCTCCAGTGCCATCCACAAAGTTCACACAAGGCAAGTTTTCACCTGAGCCAGAGGGTTTCTGACACAGAGTGAAAGTATATTGATTTGCAGAATTTAAATAGAATTATTTTTTTAATGTACCAGATTTTTCCTAGCACCTATGCTCCAGAGAGATTTTATGTCACATCTTTACACTGGAGGAGACTAGGAAAGACCTTCTCTCTTTCTACAACTACCTAAAGGGAGGTTGTATTCAGGTGGGAGTCAAGGTCTTCTCCCAGGCAACTAGCATCAAGACAAGAGAGTAGAACCTGAAGCTGCCTAGGAAAGGTTAGGCTGGATGTTAGGAAGCCATTTTCTTAAATTGTATGTTGAAAAAAATTCCAACCATCACACAAAAAGTAGAAATAATCGGAAGAAATAGTTTTATTAGTCTATTTAGAGATGCAACTACAAAAGCCAAAGCCTCCTCGGAATTAAACCCTGCAAGGGAGGTCAAGGGCAACAAAAAGGGCTTCTTCAAATACACTGCAGGTTAAACTAAAACTAGAAGCAATGCAGGCCCACTGCTGAATGAGGTGGGTGCCCTGGAGACAGAGGATATAGAGAAAGCAGAGATACTCAACACCTTCTTTGCTTCTGTCTATACTTCTGGGGACTCTCTTGATATTAAGCCCCAGACTATTGAGACTCCAGAGGAGGTTGAGGCAAGAGAGGAGCCTGCCTTGGTTGATGAGGACTGGGTTAGGAATAAGTTGATCAAACAGGATGTACACAAATCCATGGCTGCAGATGGGATGCACCCGTGTGTAGTAAGGGAGATGGCAGAAGTCATTGCTAGGCCACTCTCCATCATCTTTGCTAAGTGATGGGGATCAGGAGAGGTGCCTGGGGATGGGAGGAGAGCAAATGTCACTCCAGTCTTCAAAAAGGGAAAGAAGGAGGGCCCAGGTAAGTATAGACCAGTCAGCCTCACCTCCATCCCAGGAAAGGTGAGGGAACAATTTACCCTTGATGGTCTCTCTAGGCACATCAAGGACAACAGGGTGATTAGGGACAGTCACCATGGCTTCACAGAGGGAAACTCATGCTTGACCAACCCAATAGCCTTTTATGAGGGCATAATCAGGTGGATGGATGATGGCAGAGACGTGGATGCAATCTATCTTGACTTCAGCAAAGCATTTGACACAGTCTCACACAGCATCCTCGCAGCAAAACTGAGTCAGTGTGGTCTACATGATCAGTTAGTAAGGTGGATCATGAAGTGGCTGCAGTATAGAAGCCAGAGTGGTCAATGGGTCAGAGTCTAGTTGGAGGCCTGTATCTAGTGGAGTGCCCCAGGGGTCGGTGCTGGGACCGGTCCTGTTCAATCTATTCATTGATGACTTGGATGAGGGATTGGCATGCACTGTCAGCAAGTTTGCTGATGACACAAAGCTGGGTGGTGCAACTGACATCTGTACTGCCATTCAGCGAGACCTGGACAGGCTGGAGGGCTTAATGAACTATAACAAGGTTAAGTGTAGAGTCTTGCATCTGGGCAAGAAAAACCCCAGGGACCAGTATTGGTTGTAGAACAGTGTAGAAAGGGACCCTGGGGTCGTGGTGGACAGCAGGATGACCATAAGCCAGCAGTGTGCTCTTGTGGCCAAGAGACCCAACAGCATCCTGGGGTGGATCAGAAAGGGGGTAGTTAGCAGATCAAGAGAGGTCTTTCTCCCCCTCTACTCTGCCCTGGTGAGACCACATCTGGAGTACTGTGTCCAGTTCTGAGCCCCTCAGTTTAAGAGGGATGTGGAGCTGCTGGAGGGAGTCCAGCGTAGGGCAACGAGGATGATGGAGGTAGTGGAGCACCCCCCTTATGAGGAGAGGCCGAGGGAGCTGGGTCTCTTGAGCTTGGAGAAGAGGAGACTGAGGGGTGACCTCATTAATGTCTCTAAATATTTGAGGGGTGGGTGTCAGGAGGATGGAGCTAGGCTCTTCTCAATGTCATCTAGTGATAGGACGAGGGGCAATGGTTGTGAGCTGGAACATAGGAGGTTCCATATAAATATGACAAGGAACTTCTTCCCGGTGAGGGTGACGGAGCACTGGAAGGGGCTGCCCAGGGTGGTTGTGGAGTCTCCTTCTCTGGAGATGTTTAAAACCTGCCTGTATGTGTTCCTGTGTGACTTGGTCTAGGGGATCCTGCTGTTGCAGGTGGATTGGTCTAGATGATCTTCCAATCCCTAATGATTCTGTGATTGTTTAGTTTTTTGTCCCAGTACAGCTAATCCTTTCTTAAAATAATGCATAGTTAAATCACAAAAAAAATCTCGTCAGTATGTCCAGCTCCACGCATTATGTAACTGGTAGGATAAGAGATTAAGAAAACTATTGTCATTAATCCAAGAAGAAACTGCAAGTCAACAGAAGGAGAAAACCTCTAGTCTTTATAGCTGAGCTAGTGGGGTGTAGTCTCTCATTGATTCACAAGCTTGCCATTCATGTTTCTATGCACAAAACATCTCTCTTTTCTTATTAGAAACAATAGCTAAAGAAATAAGAAGAACAAGATTTATCTGGGTTGACAACAAACAAATTTACAAGAAATGTCAGTGGAGTTAAAAATGAGGCTGACTAAAATTTGGATTGCATGGTCTTGACAGCATAGCTTTAGGTTTTCTGTGACAAAGCATTCAAGATCACACACAAGCTGTTAGAACAAAATAAATTCTAAATTTGCTGTGCACAAACATGTATGTGAAACATAACCTTCTGATCTATTGTGTAACTTTCAAATCTGTCTCCAGAGGTAAAGATACAGCCCCAGCTGCAGCATAATGAGATTTGGTGCTTGAACCTGTTTAACATGTGGGTATTGGGCACTGGTGAGGCCTCTCCTCAAGTCCTGGGGTTAGTTCTGGGTCGCTCACTTCAAGAAAGAGATTGAGATGTTGGAGGAGGTCCAGAGGAGCAACAAAGCAGGGGAAAGGAATGGAGGGAAAAGCTGATGAGGAGAGGCTGAGGGAGCTGAGTGTGTTTAGCCTCAAGGTGGCTCAGGGGGACCTTCTCCCTCTCTACAACTCCCTGAAGGAGGGTTGTAGTCAGGGGAAGTCAAGCAGGCACTTGTCCTAACCAAGCAGTGCCAGGTTGAGAGGGCAGGGCCTGAAGCTGTGCCGGGGGGGATTAGATTGGATGTTAGGAAATCCTTCCTCATGGGAAGGATGATCAGACCCTGGAATGGACTGCCCAGGGCAGTGGTGGAGTCTCCATCCCTGGAGATGTTGAAGGACAGGCTGGCTGTTCCCTGGTCTGGCTGCTGTGGTGATGTCAGCTCATGGGCTGGGCTGGGTGAGCTCAGAAGGCTTTTTCAGCCTCAACAATTTTGTGATTGTAAAAGTACTATTATGCCCAAATTGATTTCTGTAATTTAATAATAATGACAGTAACAGTCTCATACAACATCCACAAATAAAGAAGGCAACGTCTTAAAATTAAAATTATAAAAAACACTTGAAGTAATGAACTGCCCTAATCCACTAAAATTTTCAAAGCATAATCTTTGATAATATCTTGGCAACACTCACGTACAAACTGAAAAGAAAATTAGTAAAGTACTATTACAGAATCACAGAAAGATTGAGGTTGGAAAAGACCTCGGAGATCATCAAGTCTAGCTTATATCCTGGCATCAGGACATCAGCTAGACCTGGGCACTAAGGGCCACATCCTGACTGTCCTTTAACACCTCCAGGGATGGGGACTCCACCACTGCCCTGGGCAGTCCCTTTCAGGGTCTGATCACCCTTTCTGTGAGGAAGAGCTTTCTCTTAGTCCCAACTATCAATAACTGACAAAATACTTCACAAATTCTCCAAAGTAGCCATGTAGTTAACACAAACTCAAAAGACTCAAATAAAATACCATGAATTAGGGCTATAGATCAGATTTCCAGAAGGCGCAATGTGTTAGACTGATCCCTGCAAGATACTTCAGAATACTCCAGAAATAATACTTTTGGAAAATTAATGTCTTCATAAAAATGTGTAGAAGCAATAAATCCCTGAGATTAACACTAGAGCATCTGTTAAGTAGTTTATTTTTTATGTTAGTATGAGTCTGACAAAGAGGTCATATAGAAACATAAAACAGTTAATGTACTATAATGTTCCTGCTATTAAAGAATTCTATCAAAGCCAAGACATATACAAAGTTTTGCTGATTTCCAGAGAAATTACCAGCATAAATCTTAGGTTTTTGTGTAGTTAGCTAAAACAGTCAACAGACCTCAAATGGTTTAGACCTCATATGGTTTCTTGAAGCCTCTTTGTTTCTCAGGGCAAAAAGAAATGGTGCATCTACGGGAGAAATCACTCAAATACAAAGACATTAACACTATGACTTTCAACTCCATAGAACCTCATTAGCTCTACTGCTATCCTGAATATAGCCCAAATGTTTTACTCAGTTACATCACCCCAAACCGACTTTCAGGTAATAAAGGCAGTGAAAACAGAAGAAATCTCCCATTCCATGTCCTAACTGAGCATGTACATAAGACTTTCTAAATTTACTAGTCATCACTTAAAGTATCTCATGCCAGGATGCAGAAGGAGCTATGGAAAAACCTTTAATTCAACAAAACCAAAGTCTCCTCCCAGAGTTACCTAGCAATACTAGAGAAAGACAACGTTCCTGTTCCACTGAACCCCTAGGAAGTTGCAAGCTAAGGCATTTTCATCTACTTTTGTTATTACTGAGGCTGAAAAAGATCTCCAAGATCATGCAGCCCAGCCTACAACATAACATCACCACATCACCCAGACCAGGGCACTAAGGGCTACAGACAGGCAGTCCTTCAACACCTCCAGGGATGGCAACTCCATCACTGCCCTGGGCATTCCATTCCTGCGCCTGATCCCTCTTTCTGTGAGGAAGGGATCCTAACATCCAACTTAACCCCCCCCGGTGCAGCTTCAGGTCTGCCCTCTTGTCCTGTCACTAGTTGCCTGGGAGAAGAGACCAGCTGTGCCCTGACTACAACCTCGCTTCAGGTTGTTGTAGAGAGGGAGAAGGTCCCCCCTGAGTCTCCTCTTCTCCAGGCAACACCCCCAGCAACCTCAGCCTCTCCTCATCAGACTTTCCCTCCAGTCCCTTCCCTAGCCTTATTGCTCCACTGGATCTGCTCCCATCCCCAATCTCTTTCTTGAAGTGAGGGGCCTAGAACTACTCCTAGTACTCAAGGTGTGTAGCTTATGCTACTCTGAGCACTGTTTGCAAACTGTAAACAAAATACTAATTTGCTTAGACCTGATATTGTTTGTCTTCAAACACTGACAATTTGTAGCACAGATCTCGTATGCTGTCAAGACAGGAACTGTTTACCGATACTTCTATTCATGAGCGAGTAAGTAATTTAATCAACAATAAACAAAGTTGGAATTGCTTCAGACACAGTGTTTTACAAATGGGCACTTCATTCAGTCTCATTTTAAGACTGAAAGTAAACATTTTTCTTCATGAGATTAAAAGCCTAATATTTTTTGTGAATGGACAACGCTGGGAACATTGACACTTCTTACAACTATAGTGGTTCTATTAACAAAAGCCTGCTGCTGCCCCATTTTATTCACTCCAGATACTGGTAATTCCATGTAATAAACATAACTTTTCATTTATGTTTACATCTAGCCAATTGCGCTGTTCTAGAAACTACTATGGAATCAAGAATGTTCAACATCCTTACTACATTGCTACCACTGTTCCAGTTGAAGATGTTTTAAGAGCTAGGATAGACTGCTTTACACTAACACCTTCAATTAAAAAACAGATACAAGCAGTCCAATTTAAAACAGAAAAAAAGCTCTGTCTATAAGACCTGCTAACTCATATCCCAATATTCTTTTCCCTCTCTGGGACAGGTGCATCCCATCTCCTGCCTGTAGGCCAGGTGTCTCATATAGCAGCCTGTTGTTGAAGAAACCAAAACCCTGTCTGTAACACCAGTCCTGGAGCCAGGGGTTCACTTGATGGCTCCTTCTGTTCACCTCCTCATTCTTGATTGCCACTGAAGGGATAGAGGAGAAAATAACTTGTGCTCTTGATTCCTTAAGCAGCCTCCCCAGAGCTCTAAAATATCTTTAAATTGATTTTGGGCTTCTCCAACTAACTTCATCACTTCCCACCAGAAAAACTAACAATGGATAATAATCAGAGGGGTTTACTAGGGAGGGAAGTTTGTCTGCTACACCCTTAGCCCGTGCCCCAGGGAGGCAACAAACTTCCCTGTGAAGTGGGTCAGGATGGCATATTGGACCCTCAGCCCCTCTCACCCGCCACAATGACCAGCCTTTTTTTTTTTAGAGCCTCTCACCAGGTTTCTTGTTCTGAAGTTCTGGGATGGTCTGGCTACGAGGGCTGACCACTGTGTCAGGTCTCAAACTTGATTTTATCTTAGCATTAAAAGTTACACTTAACACATTAGTCATCTACCCCACAGAAAATAAACAGGGTTCTGTCACAGGAGTTAAATTCTTGTGAGCCGTAGTGAAGCTCCAATCTTTTCAGAGCTCTGAAAACTCTCCTCCAAGCACAAAATCCCCAAGTAACTATCAATAATACAATCAAAACCCAGAATAACACTTTTTTTCCAAAGCTCTGGAGAATGGTTACCTGGCTACTTTCTAGACTGCTTTTCCTCTGACTTCTCTGGGGTACTTCCTCTGAAAGGAAGGCAGAACAATTTTGTTAGAAGAAATGGGACCAAGTGCTCCACTCGCCACAGATTCGATGATTCAAGCTACAGAGCAGGAGCTGTCAAGGCCAATCTCATTTTAAGCAGCCCTATTTCTTTTGAATAAGGATGTTCAGTGGGCTGGCTGCCCTTTGTAGGATTCTTTGCACCTGCAATTTGTCTTGAAAGAATGGATATAAGAACTTTTCCTTCAAGCACATGTCACTGCATCCTGTCATACCTTGACACAGAAACACTTCCTTAATTAGACAATTCATTTAATATTCGCATCAGATTTTCCTTTCAATTTTCACAGGGTGAAAAACTTTTCAAGGGCAAAATCACATTTTCCCTCCCTCCTTCCAAGTGAGTTTGAACTGCCTCAGCTGCATTTTGGCTGACATGGTTCAGCATGTGTTGCCTCAGCAGACAGTTTAGTTATTTGGATAATGGAACCACAGAAAATAGTGCATTCATCTTTGTCAGATGGAGATGATCTTCAACGAGCTGATCAGGCCTTAAGTAGTTAGAGGGAAAACAAGAAGTAAAATAAACAAGCACAGATTGAGGGATTGTTCAAAAGGACTAGGATCAATCCCTTCAGCTTCATGAATGATCAAACCATATCCTCAGGCAGCTCGAGACAGCTTACCAAAGTAATTGTTTCAGCATAAACTAGTCTGGTCAACAACACCAGGAGACAACACAAGAACATCATTAAACAAAACATACAATATTCAGGTTTAATTCAGATTACAAATGGAAGCAAAGGGTTCCCAAAGAGCCTCATACCGCTGCACTGAAAGTAACTTAATACTTCCTAAATTTCTGATATCTAAAGAAGTTGTGATTAATTAAAGTCTAACAATATCAGAGAACAAACAGGAGATGAAAAGAAAGAAGAGACCACTGTACCACTGTCCATCATCTTTTCTAAGTCATGGGGATCAGGAGGAGTGCCCAGGGACTGGAGAATAGCAAATGTCACTCCAATCTTCAAGAAGGGTAAGTAGGACACAGGTAACTACAGACCAGCCAGCATCACCTCCATTCCAGGAAAGGTGATGGAACAATTTGTCCTGGACACTGTCTCCAGGCACATCAAGGACAATAGGGTCATTAGGGACTGTCAGCATGGCTTTACAAAGAGGAACTCATGCTTGACCAACCTGATAGTCTTTTATGAGGGCATAACCGGGTGGGTAGATGATGGCAAAGTGGTGGATGCGATCTGTCTTGACTTCAGCAAAGCATTTTACATAGTCTCCCACAGCATCCTCGCAGCCAAGCAGTGGCAGTGTGGACTGGATGGTTGGGTAGTGAGGTGGATCATAAACTGGCTGCAGGATACAAGCCAGAAAGTAGTGGTGAATGGGACAGAGTCTAGTTGGAGGCCTGTATCTAGTGGAGTCTTCCAGGGATCGGTGCTGGGACCGGTCCTGTTCAATCTATTCACTGATGACTTGGATGAGGGATTGGCATGCACTGTCAGCAAGTTTGCTGATGACACAAAGCTGGGGGGTGTTGCTGACACCCCTGCAGACTGTGCTGCCATTCAGCGAGATCTGGACAGGCTGGAGAGCTGGGCAGAGAAAACTCTAATGAGCTATAACAAGAGTAAATGTAGAGTCTTGCATCTGGGCAGAAACAATCCCAGATACCAGTAGAGATTGGGGACTGACCTTTTGGAGAACAGTATAGGAGAAAGGGACCTGTTGGACAGCAGGATGACCATGAGCCAGCAGTGTGCCCTTGTGGCCAAAAAGACCAACGGCATCCTGGGGTGGATCAGAAGCAGGGTGGTTAGCAGATCAAGAGAGGTTCTTCTCTCCCCCTCTACTCTGCACTGGTGAGACCACACCTGGAGTATTGTGCCCAGTTCTGGGCCCTCAGTTCCAGAAGAACACATAGCTGCTGGAGGGAGTCCAGTGTAGGGCAACGAGTACGATGAAGGAAGTGAAGCACCTCCCTTATGAGGAGAGGCTGAGGGAGCTGGGTCTCTTTAGCTTGGAAAAGAGAAGACTGAGGGTTGACCTCATTAATGTCTACAAATATGTGAGGGGTGGGTGTGAGAAGGATGGAGTCAGGCTCTTCTCAATGTCATCTGGTGATAGAATGAGGGGCAATGAGTTTAAGCTGGAATATATATCAGAATAAACTACTTCCCAGTGAAGGTGACGGAGCACTGGAAGTGGCTCTGTCCAAGGGAGTTGTGGAATCTCATTCCCTGGAGATGTTTAAAACCCACCTGTATGTGTATGTTCCTGTGTGACTTGGTCTAGGTGATCCTGCTGTGGCAAGGGGATTAAAACTAGATGATCTTTCAAGGTCCCTTCCAATCCCTAATGATTCTATGATTCTACCTCATGGAAAGGGTGATCAGACACTGGAATGGACTGCTCAGGGCACTGTCCATCCCGTTCTTGGACATGTTGAAGGACAGACTGGCTGTTGCTCTTAGTGGCCTGGTCTGGCTGATGGGGTGATGTTAGGTCCTCGTCTAGGCTGAATGAGCTAAGAGGTCTTTTCTAGCCTCAGTAATTCTATGCTTCTGTGCTATATATGAATACTCTGGGTGGTGAATCCACTACAGAAATAAAATCTCATAAGAATTTCACCGTCAGTTATCAACGTTGTATAAAGGGGCACAAAGCTCCAGTTCCAGTTTTCCAGTGCGGTCACTAGTAAAGGCTGACAGAGTGAGCTGCCTTTTGAGCATCTCCTTACAAGCTCTGACAAAGGGATCAAGCCCAGAAGTCAACAGTATAAGGATTCTGAATAACATCCATATAGATAATCTTCCTAACTCTGAGAACTCCCTTCTTCACCTCATACTGGTGCTTTCCTAGGAGTGGTTGCAAATGGCCAGCAAGTAAAAGCAGAGCCATTCCAGAATCATAACAAGGACTGCAAGTTCTGGGCTGCTTCTGTAAGCACTGCCACAGGCTACGTTTGCAGAGGGGACAGATCTATGGAAACTTTTCAGGAAAATCAACTGGAATCACCATGTGCGGATGCAAAACCATGCTTCAACACCCAGGACAGGCAAAATGCTCCAAAGCAATAAGCTGTCTTCCAGATGTCTTCAAAGACAACTAGGGGAAGTGTTTAATCTCAGGGACTTGACTAGACAGAGTATGACTTAACACTGATGAAGTAAATTCAGCACAAGTACAGGGCGCTAAACACCAACTGTTTTCATCTAGGATGTCAAGGAATCACTTGCTAAGGTAAGCTGTTATTCTGCCTCCTCCTTAAAAGGATTCAGACTTTCAACAATACTACAGGCTATGAAGTAAGAAGTCAGAGACCGTATTCCTGATGTATTTATTATACTTCTCCCTTATGCATTTTCTCCACAATTCTATTCAAAATAAAAACTAAAACTCAAACAGTATTTTGAAATCCAGTCTAACACCTGCCTTCCAAAAATGTGGTCAGCCCTCAGAAGACAGGAATTCACAACCAGTCTGAATTTTACAGTGGGATGAAGCAAGCTGAAGATAAATATTGTACCCTCTACGGTGTCTCTAGTTCTATAGCTACAGACAATTCGAGTCGGAGCAAACTCGCTAGTGGGCTCAAAATTCACAGCTTATCAGATGTAATGGCACTGCAGGGGACTTTATTGTACAATTTAATAAATTGGAGTGCTGAAACCAAACATGAACTTAGTTTTTAGGGAGTAAAACTGGAGTTAGGGCATAATTATCAATGGCTTGCAGAAAGGGAGTAATTTTTACAGGTTAAAACCATAGGTATGCTGCCAGAGGTGCCCTCTGTGTCATGAGGCTCTGCCGATTCGGGGATTTCAGGGAAATGTCATTCCCCACATGAATCCAATGAAAGAGCTGCTCCTCACATCTCACAAGGCCACACACTAGTTTCTCCAGTGTGCAGAGTCCCAGTGTGGTGGAAGGACATCAGCATCATGGACAAGGTGCCAACAAATGGGGAAGAACTGTGAGATTTGTGTGTGGCAAATATCATTCAAGTTTTAGGCTTCTGCCACTAACTGCAATCTTATTCTTGTGTAGTAACTACACTAGGAAAAACCCAGAACAGGAAGTCAACCACAAAAAGCAAACATTTGAAGCTGGTGACAACTAAACAAACCTTTTTTGTTAGCTGCGTGGAGAGAATGGGAAAAACTAAAGACCACATGCATGCAAGAGAAAAGGGTCAGTCGCTGGATACTCCAGGTTCCTCTCTATGCAGTGTTTCTGAGCACTACCTCCTCAACATGTAGTTCAGCTGTAGTCAGGTGGCAGTTGGGCTCCTCTCCCAGGCAAGTAGTAGTCAGGAGAAGAGTGTAGGGCCTGAAGCTGTCAGGGGAGGGTTAGACTGGATGTAAGAAAGCCCTGACTCCTGGAAACGGTCATCAGTCACTGGAAAGGGCTGCCCAAGGCAGTGGTGGAGTTGCCATCCCTGGAGGTGTTGAAGGACAGACTGGCAGCCTTTAGTGCTCTGGTCTGGCTGATGTGATGTGAGGTCAGGGGCTGGGCTTGATGATCTTTTCCAGTCTCAATCATTCTGTGATTTTGTGATTAATTAAAAGCCTAAATCAAGGATAATTTCAAACGTCACTTTACAGTCTTAAATTAACTTATTCCGCAGCTGACAGTCTTCAAATTCTGAATGTCTCATCATCATAGAAAACCAGAGCTGCAGCACCATGCTTAGTTTAAGGTCACACAACCGCTACAGAATGCCACAGCCTAGTACCGATTGCGCTGCTCCTGCAAACTGTGCTGCAAACTGGGGAGAAAAACACAATCTCTGGTATCAAAACTTGAACAACAAGGGGTAAGTGCACACATGCATACCCCAGAGGTTTATAAATAAAGCTATTTATATGACCCAGAGCAGAACTGCCACTTAAGCATCAAACACTTAAGAACAATTAATCTGGTTGTTACTTGTTTAGCCACATCTCAAAGTCTGTGTTTGGGCTGCTCAAGTCTGATGCAACTGCAGTCTAAAACCCAATGTCAGAAAAGGACAAACAAACTTGGAGGTCCTAGATGAAGCCAAATTTATTTGGGTTATGAAATACTTATGTCTATGTTGGGAATTTGGAGTTGAAATTGCTGCCTACTTTAGCAATGAATTTTGAATGCTGTGGCATGAAGGGGTCTGGAGCAGCCCCACAGCTGGGATGGTGGCTCTTGGAAAAAGAACCAGACTCTGCAGAGAAGTGAGGGGTGAGAAACAGGGAGCAGAGGGCAGACCCCAGCAGAGACTCCCCTGCAAACATGAGGCACTGAAGCTGACTTTGCTCTGCAGGAGCACTGAAGGTGATTTTGCTGGGTGGAGACTGTGCTTGGACAGATGAAGATATGAGGAGGAGGAAGCATCAGGAAGTAGCTTTTACGTACTGAATGCAACCTCCGCCCATTCCCCACCCCTGCTCTGCTCGGGATCAGGACTGCAGAGTGGAAGAATCTGTGGGCTGGGAGGAAGCTGCTTCAGTTTTTGTCCAAATCTTTTTACTGTAAGTGGCAATGCACTTCTTGTCTCAAATTTGTTCTGCCATGACAGCATCAATACGAGTTCCTCTCCTTGCATATCAGCCAACAAACTCTTTATCTTATTTTGTCTCCCTGATCCTGCTGCAGAGGGGAAGCAAGTGAGGAGCTGGGTGAGCAGCTGGCTGGGGAGCTGGCCAAGGTCAACCCACCACACAGGAACACAGAAGATATGAGCTTGAAATTAGATTCTTGACTTTACACATCTGTCCATGATCTGGGTAACTACTGCTGAGGGCCTGTCCCCATTTTCGGTCGCTTCATTCTTTCTAAGGTCATTACATACAGTTTGTGTCATATGAAGTAACTTAAATGAAGATTACCCCAAAATATCTATGGATCCATATGGATCTGTGTTTCATCAATATTCTTCTCTTGTTCAATTCTAGCTGCTAAAGGAGTGAAACCAATTTGAGCAGTCCAACTAGCACTAGGTAGTATCAAGTGTACAGGAGACTTGTACGCTGGAAATTCAAGCACATTTCCTACCCGACAGAGGGACTGAAATGTGTTTTTAAAATCTCATACTCCTCAGTTAATAAGCTTTTAAAATTTAATTTCTAGCAATTATATTTTTCAAAAAGGTGTCCATATTTTACTATTTATTTTTACAATTTTAATAATACTTTCATTAGCCTGGGCATGATTTACTTTTATCTTTCTTCTCATTGCCAGTCAAAGTGACTGTGATTGGGATGTGGAACAACAATGATGCCACAATGAAAAATGTGGGACTATTTTCAAAGTCTCTTCATACCTGTTCCTTAGCATTTCCATTTATTTTCATACCTTGCACATCATGCTTTCATCTTCCCCTTCACAGCAGCATGTATTTATTGTGGTTATGTAATCAGTGTCTTTATTTTCTAATCTACTGGGCTGTAGTGTTTTAGCCTGTATATGCAGTGAAAAGACTATCAGGTTAAGATGAGATTACTAAAGTACATTAGATATTCTGCATAATTATGAGCCCAGTGGAAGGCTAAGAGGGATAATGCATTACAAACCTCATTTACTAGAGGTTATTTTTTATTACTTAAATGAAACCTTCCTTATCTTAAATTGTATCTCTGTAGAATTCTTGCTGAGCTTGGGAACTCAAGCCCCTCTTTTAAAAAATGAATGTTGTTGCACTTCACTGTGTGTCAGCAAAAGAGTTCTCAAAAGTAAGGGCTCTAGAAAGAAAAAATAGAGCACCAAGACCTTCACAACTAAGGACCTGCTGCTTTATTACTTGTCAAGAAACGTCTAAGCAAAATAAATAAATTAACATGATGCAGTGTTTTAGTGATAATGGCAGTCTGTCATAGAAATTCAATCCCAGGGATTTAAATTGGTGTTCTACAGTAGCGTTAGAAAAAGAAAGAGAGAGAATCCAATTAAAACCATGCTGGATTCCCAAGATGTAAAATAAATTCAGTGCTGAGTGCAAGGAATTAGATTCAGGAATGATCTATTTCCTCAAGTATTTCATAATACCTTAAAAATACTGTAAAGCAGTCACCAAGTTGGACTGAGCTAGGAACTCTAGGCATAACTGAAGTAAATCCAGCCCACTAGGCAAATCCTGTCAGTTCCCAAACTCTTACGCAAAAGTGAGTCCTAACTAGCTTTGCAGTAGATGGGACACAGGAAAAGAACCCCCAAGCAACTACGGAGTGTAAACAGAGCATTGCATTTTGTTTAAAAAGAGACGGATGGACAACAGGAGGAAAAGCTGTCCCTTTACTTTGTCCTAGCTTCTACAGTTTGAGACGCAGCAAACTTCTGAGACAGAAGCCTTCTACTTTTTGGGCCCAGCTGGGGGGCAAGGCAGGAGCCCATCCCAAGATACTGGCGCTGGAGCTGGGAGGAAAGGTAGAAACAGGGCAAAACCTGTTGGCTGCAGTGTGGATGCACCCAAGGTGATGGCCAAAGCCATAGAATCTAAGATCTCTCTATTCCCTAGACCATGACTTCAGGTACTCTAGCTACTCAGTTTGCAAACACTTCCAGGGATGGTGACTCCATCACCATCCTGGGCAGCCTGTTCCAGTGTCCAAGCACTCTCTCAGGGAAGAACTTTTTCCTAAGATCCAATGTAAACCTTCCCTGATGCAACTCGTGGCCACTTCCACTTGTCCATTAGTAATTTGGGAGAAGAGACAAGCACCAGCCTCACTTACAACCTTCTTTTAGGTAGCTACAGAGAGCAATAAGGTCTCCTCTCAGCCTCCTCTTCACTAGACTGAATAACCTCAGTTCCCTCATCCGCTCTTCATCAGGCCTGTTTTCCAGAGTTCTCACCAGATCTACTGACAACCTCATTCATTCCATTTTACTTCGTAGTTTGGCGCTTCTGCTGGTTCACAGGATTATCTTGTCTTTTTTTTCTAACTTTGTGTCCCAGTAAAGAACAGCTTTCAATACTGGAAGCTTTTGGTGTCATCAATCATGTCCTTGTCAAGAAATCAGTTGCCCTGAAATTCAGAGTAAGGACAGGCTGGATCTGACTTTGAGTAACCTTTCTAGTGAAAGGTGTCCCTGCCTACAGTAGGGGGATTGGAACTAGATGATCTCTGCAGTCCCTTCCAACCTAAACCATTCTGTGATTCTATGGAGTTTCAAGCTCTTTTGTACAGCAAATTGAATGTGTGCTTTGCCTGATCCTCCTTGAGCACCAGTGGTTTCCAATGTAGCTCTCACATGACTAAATGCACTTATCTTTGCTAATTAACAACTAGACATAATAATTATGGAGTATTTTTTCCCCTAAATTATTTCTTACCATCACAGTCTCTCTAATTAAAAGACCAACTGAAATAAGGACAATGGCAATTACAGGAAAAAATATCCTAATGATCGGTAGAAATTTCATTTGAAACAACGTGTGAAGAATATTTTCTCTGCATGCTTTTTAGATAAAAAAAATAATTAAATAAAACACCAACTACAGGTAAGCTGCTACAGTGATTATACACTTTGCTTGACAATTACACCATAGCAATTATGGTGTTACTGTACCATAAAGCAGTCTTCAACAGCCACGCTGCTTAGCCTCTTTTTATCAAGAATAATTTAATCTTCTTGTACCATAAAATACATTGAAATAATCCGTATGTTGTGGGTGCCTCTGTGCATCTCTTAGAGGTAAAAAAAATACACACACTTTGTTTCCTATACATAGATCTTATGACAAGTCTATCTGCACAAACTGTTTGCAGCATCTCTAGCTCTGTTATATTTTAATTAAGTCACAAAAGCGAAGGAAGATGGTCTACGGCAGGGGTTTTAATCTCAACTAATGCAAGAAACATGCTTTAATAGAAAATCTATTTTCAGCTATGTTTGCTTATTTATTTTTTAAGTCTTACACAACAAAGATACTATAAATATATTCCATGCACATTCACCTAATGAATTGGTTTATGGTGCTGAAAATGTTTTAGCTTAACCACTAGTGGAACCTCCTGCTCAAACAGTAGTGACAAAATGTATAAGCCCAATGTTTTTAAATAGCGCTTTCATTACTTAAGATTATTATTATTCATTACCAACAATTATTATTACTCCTAGGAAATTATTTAGTTGTTGCTGAAAAGTCTGAGGTCTAATAATTGCTTTTTTAATACAAATTACTTCCAATAAGTTCTGAAGGCAAGCAAATCCTTACAGAGCACACCATTGAATTGAAACAGCTTCACTTCTTAGATTTATTAACACTACCATCATGACAAAAATCTATTCTAAAAATGCTACTTATGCAGCAATTTTGAGGGGAAAAAAAAAATATGTCCTATATCTTCACTTCAGCAGAAGGAAGATTCTAGTTTTTATCTTGCCAATCTATTACTGCTGAAGTGAAAAAGCTCTTTTCTTAAAGTAAGCCATTTCCTTTTATCCTCAATGATCTTTTTGCAAGTTTCAGGTCACAAATGATACAGACTAGTGGCCTGCACTGAAAAACAGGTTATGTATCTACTCTGTCTCCTTTGAGCAGAGATTTAACAAAATGCTTAAGAAACTCTCCAGTCAAAGCAATAAAGTTTTCCTTTCCGTTTGGGGAGGAGGGAAAAGTCCATCTCGCAGGGTCACTTTTTAAGCAATAGAAATCAATCGGGATCATAGAATCATAGACTCATAGAACAGTTTTAGCTGGAAGAGACCTTCAAGATCATCAAGTCCAACCCTTTCCTAGGCCTATCCGCCCCACTAAACCCTGCCCCTCAACGTTAACATCTCTCTTCTCTTAAAGACTTTCAGGGTTCGTGACTCAATCCCCTCCCTGGGCAGATTGTTCCAGTGCCTGATAACCCTTTTCAGGAAAGAAATTCCCTCCTGACATGCAAGCTGAACCTCCCCTGGTGCAGCTTAAGGAAATTTTCCCTCATGCTACCACTGGGAGAACAGACTAACCTCCACTTCTCTACAACCTCCTTTCAAGTAGTTGTAGAGAGCAGTAGGGTCTCCTGTCACTCTCTTTCTTCAGGCTAAACAGCCCCAGATCCCTCAGCTATTGCTCATACAACACATAAAATCCAGTCATGGAAAATCCAGGCTTTGATCAGTTTCAGTAAAGCCATGATAAAATTTTAAACCCTAATATTTACTATTTAAATCCCTTCCTTCAAACAAAATGAAATTAGTATATAGTGAGCAAAAACTGACAAACTCTTCAGTGGGAGGGTCAATTTTGTTCACCATTGTGCTAAAGGGTAGCCATAAACACACTAGTTTATACTATCTCGAGAAATGGTGTTGTTAAAGACTTAGAAACACAAATTCACTGACGGAAAATATTCAATAACTTGAAACGTGATCAATTTGACCAGAAGCGTTTTCTAATAATTAAAAAAAAAAGTATTTATGTTGGTAAACTAGATGAATAATTGCAACATTCATATTGCAACTGAAATAATTGAGCTGGATCTCTTTTCCGACCATGTTGTCCATTGCTGGGTCCCTTATAACGAATAAAACCAAACCTAAACCACCACTACAATATTATGATTGACTCAATTCTTCAAGAATCTGCTCAGAATGAAATCAGAAGTTTCAGTAACTTCAGAAGTGTGAGCACCTACAGCAAACAAACTGACTTCAAGTGCTTTCACTGGACTTCTGATTATTTCTTCTATTCACTTATTTTCACCATGTAGTGATGTGCTAAGCTCCTATTGCCATTGTCTACTCCGAAAACAATCTCAGCGAAGCCTGGCTGACAGTATGTCGGGATTGATTTTCTGTTTCTGTTTGCTGCTGTGACATATATATCATGTCCTACAGAGATATGAAAAGCCTTCATTAGGAATCATCTTTAATCAGGATAATTTCTAATGTGATATGAAGAAATCAGCCTACACTCTTTGCATTCCGGTTGCGGGCATTTGCAAATCTTTGGCATCAGTTGTATTGTGATCATATTTTACACAAATACAGCATCCCAGGTGTGACCTCCTTCCTTTGGAACAGATAAAGACACTACCTAAAAGTTGTCATACTTTGTGAAACTTTTCATTATATGACTCAAGTCACATTAGCAGTAGGTCCTCACGTCATGTCAAAGCAACTAAGAAGAGCTGAACAGCATAGAAGTACCTTTTTAAGCGTCAGGAGGCCAAATCCGTTGTCTCTAATAAGAGTCTACAAAGAGTTCAACAATTTTAGAACTCTATCAAGACAGCAGAAATATGCAGTTATACATAGAGCTATGTATAGACCTAACAGTGAAGGTCCTTCAGCGACATGAACGGGTCAGGATACACACGGCCAGGATATACAAGAGATAACAGAGACATTCAAGCTTGTATACCAACAACTTTCCCAATACCTGATCCAAATGAACAACAAAGAATAAATAAGAGGCACAACCCCGCAGGGTTTACAATGTTATGAGACCACAACACAGTTTTCTGCTGTAAAGCCTTCATCATTTCTGAATAAGGAAAATTCTTGGGCATCTTGGTAGCTGATGCCTAACTCACGTTGTTAATTGCTCACATTATTTGCAGAAGTGAATTTGGATCTAGAGTGATTATAATTCTACACTATATTTCCTTTTAAGAAGTGCTACTGCTCACTCTTCTGCTGAGAATTACCCAGCTATACCAAATAAATCATAGCAATGCCCTCATATGCAAATCAAAACAGAGTGAACCTGCGGGCTGGCAAATACCACAAAGTTCATTGCTACATCCATTTCTGTGGAACCATAAAACACATCAACATTTACTACATGGATTCTAATTTTTAAACCTTTAATAATACATTAGCCATGTTCATTTTGAGGAAACCAAAATGAATATAAATGTAAAGACCTGAAAGAGAATTTCAAATAATGATTGCACAGCTAAGTACTGTAACATGCAAGATTCATATTTGATACTCAGTCACTTTGTTCACCTCCCATTAGAAAATATGATTTATAACGTAGTAGTGTAGCCCTTTTCTCAAAATAGTGAGGTCTTGCAATATAAATGTGATATATTAGAGATTTCTTTTGAAAACAAAAAGATTTGAACATTAGGGCAGATACAGTTTGACTTCAACGTGCACAAAGGATAATTATGAGTGTGTTATAATTATGAAGACATGCTGTAACAACTTTGTTTCTTGATTCTACATTGAAGACCCATGGAAGCACTATAGAACTGCACAGCAATGGCTTCTTTCTGACAATATTTAGCTAGAGACTTGCCCAAACCACTGTAAAAGCAGTCTGCCAGATCAGCCTGTTTGTGAAAAGTGTTAATTCAGATGAGCAACCCTGGTGGTATTTCTGCCTGTAGAATGAATTGAGTCATTATAGTCTGGTTTCCAGAGCTGCTTTCCACCTCATTAAGACAGCTGGCAGTGCAAGCACTAGAGAACCACTCCTGAACTCGACCATCCCTCTAGATTCAGCACAATCTCATTAGACAGCATCTCACCGTTTCCCACTCCTGTTTCCTGCCATAGTACCTGTTCCTCAGCACAGCACCAAAGCTGGAGACACACGGCAATGCTGCCAAGCAGCTAAGGTTCTGCCAGAGGTTCCAAGCTCTCATAAACCACCCAAGGAAGATACAGTCTCATATGAAACACGGACTGATGTGCAACGAGCTACAGGATTTGCTCTGACCTTCACATGTCCAGCCAGGATACAGCCAAGAGTTCTTCTGCGGGCAGTAATAGAAGCCTG
The DNA here is from genome assembly GCA_013400115.1 of Rhinopomastus cyanomelas. NCBI lineage: Eukaryota > Metazoa > Chordata > Aves > Bucerotiformes > Rhinopomastidae > Rhinopomastus > Rhinopomastus cyanomelas. The sequence goes on along the minus strand of VXBP01005039.1, from coordinate 16,888 downwards.
TGTCTAAAGTCCCACAAAACATAGGAAAGAAAGAAGAGATCCTATAGAGAGCTAAGAGAGTGGAAAGAGGTTCTACAGAGAGTCAGCTCATCTTCCTCCAAACATTTGGAGCAGATGGACTCAAATCCACTGTTGCAAGATATGAATACTCTCACATATTTCAGAATGACTCTGCTCATACGAAAAAACAAGTGCCTTCAGAAAGAGAAAAGGAAGGCAGACTCTCACCGAGACATTTACTTCCCCCTAGTATAATGTTACATCACAGAAGATGCTGCTTTGAGGACAAAGTAAGTAATCACTGGGCTTCACATAAATCCTATTTTTCTTGCTGTATCCTCTTCTTGGGGTTCAGCCACAGAATTATTGAGGCTGGAAGAGATCATCGAGCCCAGCCTATGACCTGATACCACAACATCAGCTAGATCATGGCACCAAGCGTCACATCCGTTTTTTTTCTTACATGCCTTCAGTGATAGCAACTCCACCACTGCCCTGGGCAGTCCATTCCAGTGTCACTGGTCAAGGAGTGGACAACACAAGTACAGTAAAGCTTTAAGTAAAATCAAGTAGGGACACAAAACTAAACCTTAGGTTTGGTCTGCTGGAATTGGTTAGGAAAGAGGTCAAAAACCAGCATCCAATTCACCTATTACATCTATTAGTTTAATTTCCTGAACACAAATGAAATGGGCTTTTCCATCTCCATGGTGATCAGGAGGACAGTCACATTCATAACTTATCTATAGCACTTTGCTTTTTCATCTGGAACAGTAACAGCCTGATAAACTTTTAACATGTTCTATGTCACCACAGCCTTATGACAGGAAACACATTTTCAGAAAAGTGCATAATCAAGTGACATTAATAAATCTGAAGACTACTTTTTTGAGCACCAATTATTTTGTTGAAAACCACAGACTGATGACAATTCAACAGAATGCCAGATGTACAGAATGACATTCTACTCTGAAAGTCACTTGGTGGTGCAGGCAGATTGAGATATTTTCCATAAGGAAACTGTATGAGAACTGCAAAAGATACCCAGAACTTTGACATTTAGCAGCACAACACTCTTGAATGACTCGTACTTCTGTGGACGGTCAAACTTTAAAACGCAGCGTTCCAGAGCACCAGGGCAGAATCTATTGACACCACGAACATCAGGAGGCTTTCCAAATGTGTTGCAGCAACTGTTCAAAACTGTAAATTCCACACCACACTCAAGGTTCATCAAAGAGGGAAGGAAACAGCCTTTAAGATGTGACCACTTCTGGCTCTTTAGCATGCACAAAATAAGCTCAGACCACTGCTCCACTTGAGTAGCTACATATTGTGCCTTTGTACACCTTGGTACTATTTGTGTGGCTCCACCAAATTTACTAACCAAAGGCTGTCCTGAATGGGGATTGCAATGACTGAATTGCAAGCCAACTCCCAACTCCCTTTTTCCTCCCTGTCCCCAAACTTTAAGGGCAAGCTGTATGAAGAAATGAGGCATCTCAGGCTGCACAAGTGGTGAGTCTCAAATACTCCCGCACAGATGAGGTTACATGGTTGTATCAGACTGACGGAAGGACCGAATCACTCAACCACACTGAACTGTTACTGAAAGGAAGATGTTTTGGATGGTTTGGTACTGTCCTTGGAAAGATAAAATTATTTCTAGTCTACTTCTATTCCAGCAGAAGGAGCACAATACTGCTTTCTTGACTGTTGATCTGCCAATATTGCCAGGTTATGAGGTCAGGTCACAATAAAGACAATAATATTGTCTTAACTAAAACGGGGAACTTGAAGGGTCAAAACTTTCAAAGAAACCAGAATTTTTTTAATAAATTCTTTTTATACTTATTCCTTACATGTAGCATTTTCCAGAAGACTTTTAGCATAACCAGGGGATTAGGTAGTCATAGCAGTGTTATTTGCCAGCTTTTAAGTCTAAAGAGATGCAGGTGCGCTCACAGTACTTCAGGAGATAAGGCTTTAAGAAAACATAAAAAAGAAATTGCCAAGAATTCCTAATAAAGCTGTGAGCTGGGAACATGGATCCTGGGACAAAGTAAGCAGATATGTCAATGACTACAGCTATCTCCAGCGCCCTGTTGCTCATGAGCCTGTTTCTGTTACAAAACATCACTTTATGTTAGGTACCACTCTAGTTTCCATACTTTACTTTTCCTTCAACCACTTTACTTTGAAGTGATTTAAAATGTACTCTTCCTGTGATTCACAGGTGTAATGAGCTTACAAAACTATCTAATCCATTAGTAAATTGTTGTAGGTTTAAGACTTGTTCCAGTACAGGTGTCAACTCGTGCTTTATCACCCTCCTCTCCACGTCTTTTTGGAAAAGGACGAGGATAAAGCACAGAACTTTGAAACAAGATTTTCTTTTGGTATTGTATACAAAAGATCAGAGACTCATAAAATGGCCCAGGTTAGAAGTGGCCTCCAAAAGTCATCTGGTCCAACTTCCCTGCAGGGAACAAGGACATCCTCAACTACATCAGATTGCCCAGACCCTTGTCTAGCCTCACCTTGAACAGCTCCATGGATGAGGCCTCAACTACCTCCCTGAGCAACCTGTTCCAGTGTTCAAACTCCCTCCTGCTCAAGAACTTCTTCCTAACATCCCATTTGAATCCGCTCTTCTCTCATGTGAAACCTCTGCTCCTCGTCCCATCACTCTAGGCTTTCAGAAACAACCCTTCTGCAGCCTTCTCGTAGTCCCCTTCAGGGGCTGGCAGGTTGCTATGGGTCTCCCTGGAGCCTTCTTTTCTCCAGGCTGAACAACACCAGCTCCTGCAGCCTGTCCTCATAGCAGAGGTAGATCTGCTTTTCCTTCTTAGTCTCTTTCAGCTACTCAAGAATAATTTCCTCAATCTGGTTTTCTGCCCTGGAATTCCTTTACAACATTTACACAGAAAATATTTCTATAGAAATAGGAGATGAACCCCACATTGAACAATGAAAGATGACTCCGAAGACTTGAGGGAGCCCAGCTCTATTTTTCTGCTGCAATAGCCCATTTGGTAATGAACTGGTAAACACTGATAATTCCTCCTAAAGGCAGAATTGTAATAAAGCTCTTACAACTTTATTATGTACTACTTTTCACCCGTAAGTAAATCAAACTCTTTTCCTCCATGAAATATCCTTATCTGAGGAAGTACAGAGAACTAATCCTCTCTTTGATCTCTGGCAGATGCCACTACGAGACGAAAATCTGAAGTGGGATGGCATATGAAAGCAAATCACTCTTAGGAAAAACATTACATCTAGCCCAAACAAGAATTGCCAGTGCCGAAGCCCCTTGCAGAGACATGGAAAATGAAATTAATGTTAAGAAATGGATGTAAGGAAAGCAACAAGTAATGACCTTAACTTGGAGACCCCTCAAAGAAATTCCAGCAAACAGTAGTGGGGTTTTTTTCTAACAGAAAAGAGAAGACTTCCTGAAGCTGAAAGTTCTACATACTCAGACTTATCTCCAGAAATCAACTGAAAGTTACTGTCATTATTTTTAATAGCCAGCCCAGGTATCTTTCTCTGTCTATGGAACACATTCTAGGATCTGGGGAAGGTGATTAGAGGATTCAATAAATACAAGAATGTGAAACCAAAAGCAAGGGAAGGAGTTATATTGAAATTAAAATGCAGGCAATAATTTTTTTGCACATATTAGACTTCACTGTTGAACACACAGTCTAATTTTAACGATATCCTGAAAAATGCAGCCTTTCAACATGAATTTGAGTAGTTCCTCTCACTCAAAACACTGTGCTGAAAGTACTGTTGCCTAAATAGACCTTAAACACCTCCAGGGATGAGGACTCCACCACTGCTCTGGGCAGTCCATTACTGTGCCTCATCATATTTTCCATGAGGAAAGGCTTCCTGACATCCAACCTAACCCTCCCCTGGCAGCTTCAGGCCCTGCCATGGGGGAAGAGCCTGACCCCCACTTGACTACAATCTCCCTTCAAGGAATTGTGGAGAGGGAGAAGGTCCCCCCGAGTCTCCTCATCTCCAAGCTAAACACACTCAGCTCCCTCAGCCTCTCCTCACCAGATTTTCCCTCCAGTACTTTCCCCAGCCTCATTGCTCCTCAGGACCCACTCCAACCCCTCAATCTCTTTCTTGAAGTGAGGGCCTCAGCACTGTCCCTAGTACTCGAGGGGAGGCCTCACCAGTATGGGAGAGCAGTAATGTACATCAGTTATCGTTGTAGTCATGTAAAGTATTTGTTTGCCATTTAAAGACACTGGTTCTGAAATAAGTGATTATCAGCAATCTGAGACAGCTTAAAAATGTAAAAAGTAAGAATTATTAAACATAAAATTCCCCAAGAACAGTGACCCACCATTAGTCACTACAGAATCAGACAGCTGACTCCCAGGAATAGAAAATGACACAGAAAGAGAAGTGGAGCCACAAGCATCTAGAGGGAGCTCAGAACCCTCAGAATCATTTAGGTTGGAAAAGACCTTTAAGATGATTGAGTCCAACCACCAACCCAACTCTAACAAGCTGCCACCTCAGTGCTTCATCCCAAACACACATAATAAAAAGCCACCACAACCAAAACAGTGCTTCCCTCCAAACTACCTCCTGATCTCAGCCACTCACCACTAACACACCTGCCATCCCATGGCTCCTAACACTCTTTATAGTCTTCCCTCACCTCGAACAGAGCCTTGTAGTCCTCATTCAAGTCTGCTGACCACCAAACCAGGCAACACCTCCCATCTGTCCCAGACAAATCCACCTCCCATTCCCAAGCCACTCATGCCAAAGCCTTTCACCAGTCTTCACCTTCAACCCAAGACCACCGGCCATTTTCCAGACCACTCCCTCCTTAACAGCAATCCCTCCACCCATCTCACCATGACTCCTGTCACATCATTGTCACCTCCCGACTGTCTCCACAGGCCCTACCACAACCTGCACCACCGCAGCCCCACATCTCACCCCACAATCCCTTCTTGCGCACAATCTCCCCTCTACCCTCTGTCTTCCCCCGCCCCAAACACTCAGGACAACCTGTCCCCCTCCCCCGACCCCTTTGGCCCAGCAACACCGTTTCTCCCCCAACCCCCAGCCTCCCTGGTTACCTCTTGAGGTACCGGGCTTCCTCTCCCTGCATGGCACTAGAACGGGGTGTGGGGGGGGCAGTGGAGATGGATAGAAGGATGGGAGGGGGAGCAGTGGGTGAGGCCTGACAGGGTGCAACCCTGAAGCTGAGGCTCGTTACCTCAAACAACACTAATTCATAGAATCATAAGTGATTGGAAGGGACCCTGAAAGATCTTCTAGTCCAATTGTTTATAGAATCATAGAATCATTACAGATTGGAAGGGACCTCGAAACATCATCTAGTCCAATCCGCCTGCAACAGCAGGATCATCTAAACCAAGTCACACAGGAACTCATCCAGGCGGGTCTTGAACATCTCCAGCGAGGGAGACTCCACAACCCCCCTGGGCAGCCTGTTCCAGTGCTCCATCACCCTCACCGGGAAGAAGTTCCTTCTCAGGTTGA
>VXBP01005039.1:440-10834 GCA_013400115.1 Rhinopomastus cyanomelas | reverse complement strand
AGGACCCCCAGGTCCCTTTCCCCTACACTACTCTCTAACAGGTCAGTCCCCAGTTTGTACTGGTACCTGTGGTTGTTTTTGCCCAGATGCAAGACTCTACATTTACTCCAGTTATAGCTCATTAAATTTTTCTCAGCCCAGCTCTCCAGCCTGTCCAGGTCTTGCTGAATGGCAGCACAGACTGCTGGGGTGTCAGCAACACCCCCCAGCTTTGCGTCATCAGCAAACCTGCTGACAGTGCATGCCAATCCCTCATCCAAGTCATCAATGAATAGATTGAACAGGACCGGTCCCAGCACCGATCCCTGGGGCACTCCACTAGATACAGGCCTCCAACTAGACTCTGTCCCATTGACCACCACTCTCTGACTTCTACCCTGTAGCCAGTTTACAATTCACATCACTACCTGAAAATCCAGGCCACACTGCCTCAGTTTGTCTGCAAGGATGCTGTGAGAGACCGTGTCAAATGCCTTACTTAAGATAGATGACATCCATGGCTCTGCCATCATCCATTAGTAGAGATGTTACTTGATACAAAAGGTGAGTCATTCCCAAGATGACAATAGAGAACTGGGAAAATACATTCACATCCTTGCATATTTAGTCAGTATTAAGAGCAAAAATTTCTGTGGACGCTAAAATCACTTATAAGTAACAAAACCACCCCCACAAAAAAAAAAAACCCAACGATAAGCAAAATGCAAAATAAGCAAACCACAACCCTAAAACCCTGGCATGCCTAATCCATCCACTTTCTCAGCTCAAAGCTCACATCTTCATTTCAAGTGGTTGAGAGTAAAGCCAACACCAGTTCATAAAAAAAAAAATAAATCAAAACTGTCTTTCAGGGAAAAAACCCCACAGGGATTACAGTAACATCAATGGAACTTAATCAAAATAACACCACCACAAATAAATTATTCTCAAATTGTCAGTCCACTGAAGATTCACATGATGTTTAGAAACAGCATATTAGCGTAGTTATAAGGCAAATGCCAACTCAACCATTATTGTTAGGTTTAATTTAACACACTACAGCTTCCAGTACACATTGTGGGACCTTAAATGCACAAACCAGTCTGAATTCTGGCAAAATTTTATATTTAATTAATTTTGAAACCTGTATGAGTTATGTCAGGCCATAAGGGTCCGATCTCTTACAAAATTCTGCTCAGCCCACACATGGCTCCTCTCCCTGAATTGCAGTTTTTCCCTTCAGCTGAGCCTATAATCGCATCCTGGGCCACATCAAAAGCAGCATGGCCAGCAGACAGAGTTGATTCTGGCCCTCTACTTTGCCGTGGCGAGATCTCACCTGGAGTTCCACGTCCAGCTCTGGAACCCTTAATGCAAGAACATGAACCATGGACCATGTACCTCACGGAGCAGATGCAGAGGAGGCCGTGAAAATGATCAGGGGGCTGAAGCCCCTCTGCTATGAGGACAGGCAGAGGGAGGTGGGGTTGTTCAGCCTGGAAAAGAAAAGGCTTTGGAGAGACCTGATAGGGACCTTCCAGTCCCTGAAGGTGGCTACAAGAAAGTTGCCGAGGGATTGTTTACAAAGGCCTGGAGTGATAAGATGAGGGGCAATGGCTTCACATGACAGAAGGGCAGATTTAAATTGGATATGAGGAAGAAGTTCTTTAGCAGAAGTGATGTTGTACAGGTTGCTCAGGGAGATGGTTGAGGTTCCATCCCTGGAGCTGTTCAAGGTGAGGCTGGACGAGGGTCTGGGCAACTTGCTGTATGACCCTGCTCAATGCAAGGGGATTCGGCCTTTAGAAGTCTCTTTTAATCTGGGCCATTCTATGACTCAGGAATATATTATTAGGTGATTAAATACTGAGACAGACCAAAATCCACCTAGTCCATTTTGTCAGGCTCAACAACAAACAGCAACTTGTGTCAAAAGGAGGTTAAGAATAACAAGTATACGATGACTTTTCAGGCATCATATTCTAGGCTTCAGTGTAGCTCGGGAATCTCCTAAGCCAGGGGCAGGACCATTGTGTGGCAGTGAAAATGTAAGTGTCAGGATCTATATTGAAGAAAAATCTTGTGGCTTATAATCAAGTTTAGAAAAACTCAAAACCTGACAAAGAAATGCACTTGCACATGTGTTAGAGAACAGACTGAGAGGTAGCAGTTGTGTTGACAAAAAGTACTTTTGAAAAAATCTTGCATTGAAATATTTCATTAAAAATCTGTGGGGAGTTTCAAGGTTAGTAATTTGATTTTTCTTGATCTTGAAGTGTAAAAATCACAACTTGGCCCTGTTCTCATGTATGTGTTTACCATCCCTCAGCTCCACTGGTATTAGGAAAAGGGTGTCTATATAAACACCTATCCCCCCTCCTGCGTAAAAAGTAACTACAACTCCCTAAACTCAGATAGATGCAGTTTAACTGTCCTCATTTGTTCATTTGTTGCATCTTTCTAAAAAAAAGCTTTTTTTTTAAACTCAGCCACTTCTAAGGATAAAAATAATAGTTAAATGGTGATTCTTAAGATTCATAATAGAATTGGTGAGTTATCTAAGTTGGTGCAATGCCTTGTTCCTTATCAGTGCTTATCACTGCAGAAGTGCTGACAGGGGCCCATGTTTTACCTTCTTTTAGCAGATACCAAACTTCTTTGGGATTTATGCACTGCAAGGCATCAACTGCTCCTAGATTGCCATCCTCAACATTTACACCTTTCGGTGTTGCAAATTCTCCTCTGCTGCCGCATTTTCCCCATGCATTTGGGGTCAAATTGTGCCAGGGGAAGTTCAGACTGGATCTTACGAACAACTTCTTCCCAAAAATAGTTTGGAGGTTTGGAACAGACTGCCCAGGGAGGGGGTGGAGGCACCATCCCTGGAGGGGTTCAACACATGGGCAGACAAGGTGTTTCATTAGATGAGAGTTCTAGACCAGATAGTTGGACTTGATGATCTTGAAGGTGTTTTCTAACCTTGATGGTTCTATGGTTTGTAGATAATGTCGACCTTGAATTGTATGGGTGAAAGACAGGGTTCATAAAGAACCATTTTGATGCTGTTTTTGTTACCACTTTGTTGAGATTAGAGGCTGTCAGTCTTCTGGGAAGGGTTTAGTAAGGGATTGCATCTAGAGGTTATGATGATTTAACAGCTACTAGAAATCTTTCTTGGGCAACTCCTTCGATATTCAGTTAATGATTTTAAAAGTAACTAAGGGGAACTCAATTTTGACTTATGATTAGGCCTTTAACAGTTGACATCTTAGCAGCATCACTGTCAGCTCAATGTTTTGCTTTGTCTGGAAAACAGGTAGTTCTAATTAACAAAGTGATAGCAGCAATCAGTCCAGAGTGTGGTGGCTTCAAGACCACAATTTAAGATAAAAGAAAACAAAGCACTGAGGTCTCGATGGCATCTCAGATAAATTTGCCAGACAATAGATAGTTTAGGATAACTGTATATAGAAAGGAAGAAAAGGTTAAGCAAGTCAGTGCACACAAACCAGAAACTGTCACAAATGCCATCACACATTCTGAGAAAAATACAATGGGAGGTCACTATCATTTGGGCCTTGGGTCTTCTTTCACTTTAGAGACCTGGGGGAAAAGACCATGTCAGTCAAGTAGAGATGAGTACCACCACCCTCTCTATTATTCCTGCATCACCCCCCATCTGCGATACAGCGAGACCCAAACTGTTTGCGGACTGGTGAATTCTTCAGTTTTTCAGTGTAGCTTCTCCAGCTCAACACTCTCAAGATGGCCTGACTGCTCAGCACCCACACTTGCAACCCTCGGTGCAGGAGACTTGGGTTTCAAACAAAGAACCCAGACTGTCTTTCAGATCCAAGTTTTAAGGTTTCTCAAGTTCTTCTGCTTTCTTCAGCTAAGCTTGAAGGAGTCCTCCCCCAAAAATTAAGCGCCCCCAGTTTTTCTCAGTGGCAGAAATGACAAACAGTTTCTTTTCCTGCTGATCAGTCTCTCCAAAATGGTGGTGGCATAGCTGCATAGCCCTGGCCACGTGCAGGATCCAAGATGGAGACTGACCGCATGGCTGTATCAACAGGGCCGCACACACCCCCACACTCTACACGTGGCCGAGAGGGTCTTCCAAAGATCTTCTCTGATCCTCTCCAATCCGATTATCTCCTCCTGCCTCAGCTTCAGGAGGAAGAAAGAGGAGTACCCCAGCTCACCGCGATGCTGAAGGGCTGCTGCATCGGGGGGGGGGTCGTGGTGGTAAATATGCACCAAAATCTTGCTTCTCCGGTCCATGGCCAGGACTGTGCGGCAGCAGGGCCACAGCAGTGTCGGGGCCATGGTCCTTCGGGAGCCACCGCAAGCCGTGGCAAGTTGCGGCTAGCGCTGGGCTGGAGCTGGCACCACAAGGGGCCATCCTCCTCTACCCTGCCATTTACAGGAGCGGAGCAGACACAGCAAGCCCCACCCTGTCCCATTTCCGATGGGGAAAAATGGTGGTGGGAGCTGCTGGAAGCTGTGGCTGAGCTGTCTTCCCCATCCCCACTGCCCCAGGAATGGGCCGTGGCAGGGGCAGGTGTTCAGGTCAGAGCTTGCAGCACCAAGAGAGAGCGAACAAACAGCCTGCTCCGCTTTTTATAGGCTGAACTAGCCAGGCCCTTCCGGGGCAGGTCCCAAGACAGTGTCACCTACTCCAGGACAGGTAACTGGGGGAAGGGTTCCTCTTGAGAGTAACTTTTTGTTCTTCACGAAAGCACGAATCTGCACATCTGAAAATTCTGGTAATTTTCAAACTGCAACACAGAGCAACTCCAAGTCAGTGAAATCTGCAGGATGCTTCCCAGCAGATGATGAAATCAAGTCAAGCTGCAGTTGTTAGAAGCATTGTGGTTGCATAAACACATCACAGAGGTACTATAGGGATACCATATCAGACAGACAGGATGAATGTACAACACTCATTCAGAGAGACTCGTAAAAGAGCAAAAGTTGGTGACACAGGTAGGAAATAGTAATTCAGAAAGCCAAGGCCATGGAAAAAAACCCTAACAGTATCAAAATTTGACTGGTGTAATATGAAAGTATAGACAGGGCAAAAAGTGTTGAAGCCTGGTCAGTCTTTACATTCTTTAACAGGTTATAGAAGCAACTATTAAAGAAGATAAGGTGATTGCATGGAGAACTATAATATGACCAGCAGGTGTTTCTACAGGTTCAGTTCAGAGCAGTCAGGCACAAGCTACAACGGTCACATACTCCAGCACTGAGAATTCCATGTTTGAACCTCATCAGTAATTAGTGTCTAAATGCATATTGAAGACTCATAACCTCACAAGTAGAGTTGCTAAAAATAGCATTAATTTAATAAGTAATAAAATTCCATCATTTCTTCCTCATTTTTAAAGGAAAAACAAAGATGTTCAAATATTTGACCTAAGGTTTGCTGTTTAGTGTTCTTCCCCCCCCATCTTACAAAATAATAGAACGGAAGACATTAGGAGCTAAGAGAATCTGACAATACTGGAAACATTCTCAATCGAGGTTTTGCATATCTCACTTGGCAGCTGGCAGCACAATTTGACAAATGAGAATTCTCACTCCAAGCTGCTGGCTGCCAGTCACGAGTTATCGTGTTCCTTGCAGTTAGAGCAGAGCACAGAAAAACACAAAGTGAATAAGCCAGAGATGCAGAGAAAAGGCTGGAGACAAATTAAAAAGAAAGAAAATAAAACCAGTTCCTAAACAGCCAAAGAAGCCAATCAGATGATGAATGAGGTGACACTTGTACTCTTGATGCTTTATTTAGCACGAAATGTCTCATTTCTCATTGTCCCAGGCTCTAATGAAGGTTATACCACCTTAAACACGTGGTCCTCTCTATGGGCACGTTTTACTTTGTTCTTCAGTTCAGGTGAAGTGTGTCAACTTCCAATTGTTCTCTTTAAGGAACCTGAGACTAACTGAGACTGTTTATTGTCGTGCAAGACCCATCACTAAGCCCAAGTGGTACCTGTCAGGCTGCCTTCTAGTTACCATCATGTTACTGACTACAGAATATTCTGCCTAAACAAACACCAGCTCAGCTCCCCTTCTCCATCAAAAAGATTCAAGTGGTTAACAGTGTCTTGGTTGCATTTGCTTCTGGGCTTCACATCTCCTGAGTCCTTTTACCCCAGTGTTTTCTGCATTTCTTACCTACTCTTGACTTTTTTCTGCTTAAAAATCTCCTTTTCCCCAGTCTTTTGACCAGTGATTTCTTCTTAGAATTTAAGCATTTGCTTCACTCCTACCCCCACCTCATATAGTGGCATCTAGTAACCAAGACAGAAAGCAAGATAACAGCAGCATTTTCAGGATTCCTTAATGGAAAACATTGCAGTAACTAAAAGGAGACGGGGCTTGTTTTTTAGCAGTCCAGAGAGGTGAAGTAAACACTGTATCCTCCTCTAGCACACAGGGTGGTTCATCCCTTCCCAGGGCTGGTCTTCCCTCTTGCAACCATGGGACCTGTAGAAAGAAGGCTGCCAGGGACCAGGTGGTTCTTGCTGCAGCTCTGAGGCAGTAAGGGTTAAAAGTAGAAACAATGGGGTTAAAAAAATCATAGAATGGCCAGAGTTGGAAGGGACTTCTAAAGGTCATCTGATCCAACTCCCCTGTAGTGAGATAAGACAGGCTCAACCAGGNCTTGCAGCACCAAGAGAGAGCGAACAAACAGCCTGCTCCGCTTTTTATAGGCTGAACTAGCCAGGCCCTTCCGGGGCAGGTCCCAAGACAGTGTCACCTACTCCAGGACAGGTAACTGGGGGAAGGGTTCCTCTTGAGAGTAACTTTTTGTTCTTCATGAAAGCACAAATCTGCACATCTGAAAATTCTGGTAATTTTCAAACTGCAACACAGAGCAACTCCAAGTCAGTGAAATCTGCAGGATGCTTCCCAGCAGATGATGAAATCAAGTCAAGCTGCAGTTGTTAGAAGCATTGTGGTTGCATAAACACATCACAGAGGTACTATAGGGATACCATATCAGACAGACAGGATGAATGTACAACACTCATTCAGAGAGACTCGTAAAAGAGCAAAAGTTGGTGACACAGGTAGGAAATAGTAATTCAGAAAGCCAAGGCCATGGAAAAAACCCCTAACAGTATCAAAATTTGACTGGTGTAATATGAAAGTATAGACAGGGCAAAAAGTGTTGAAGCCTGGTCAGTCTTTACATTCTTTAACAGGTTATAGAAGCAACTATTAAAGAAGATAAGGTGATCGCATGGAGAACTATAATATGACCAGCAGGTGTTTCTACAGGTTCAGTTCAGAGCAGTCAGGCACAAGCTACAACGGTCACATACTCCAGCACTGAGAATTCCATGTTTGAACCTCATCAGTAATTAGTGTCTAAATGCATATTGAAGACTCATAACCTCACAAGTAGAGTTGCTAAAAATAGCATTAATTTAATAAGTAATAAAATTCCATCATTTCTTCCTCATTTTTAAAGGAAAAACAAAGATGTTCAAATATTTGACCTAAGGTTTGCTGTTTAGTGTTCTTCCCCCCCCATCTTACAAAATAATAGAACGGAAGACATTAGGAGCTAAGAGAATCTGACAATACTGGAAACATTCTCAATCGAGGTTTTGCATATCTCACTTGGCAGCTGGCAGCACAATTTGACAAATGAGAATTCTCACTCCAAGCTGCTGGCTGCCAGTCACGAGTTATCGTGTTCCTTGCAGTTAGAGCAGAGCACAGAAAAACACAAAGTGAATAAGCCAGAGATGCAGAGAAAAGGCTGGAGACAAATTAAAAAGAAAGAAAATAAAACCAGTTCCTAAACAGCCAAAGAAGCCAATCAGATGATGAATGAGGTGACACTTGTACTCTTGATGCTTTATTTAGCACGAAATGTCTCATTTCTCATTGTCCCAGGCTCTAATGAAGGTTATACCACCTTAAACACGTGGTCCTCTCTATGGGCACGTTTTACTTTGTTCTTCAGTTCAGGTGAAGTGTGTCAACTTCCAATTGTTCTCTTTAAGGAACCTGAGACTAACTGAGACTGTTTATTGTCGTGCAAGACCCATCACTAAGCCCAAGTGGTACCTGTCAGGCTGCCTTCTAGTTACCATCATGTTACTGACTACAGAATATTCTGCCTAAACAAACACCAGCTCAGCTCCCCTTCTCCATCAAAAAGATTCAAGTGGTTAACAGTGTCTTGGTTGCATTTGCTTCTGGGCTTCACATCTCCTGAGTCCTTTTACCCCAGTGTTTTCTGCATTTCTTACCTACTCTTGACTTTTTTCTGCTTAAAAATCTCCTTTTCCCCAGTCTTTTGACCAGTGATTTCTTCTTAGAATTTAAGCATTTGCTTCACTCCTACCCCCACCTCATATAGTGGCATCTAGTAACCAAGACAGAAAGCAAGATAACAGCAGCATTTTCAGGATTCCTTAATGGAAAACATTGCAGTAACTAAAAGGAGACGGGGCTTGTTTTTTAGCAGTCCAGAGAGGTGAAGTAAACACTGTATCCTCCTCTAGCACACAGGGTGGTTCATCCCTTCCCAGGGCTGGTCTTCCCTCTTGCAACCATGGGACCTGTAGAAAGAAGGCTGCCAGGGACCAGGTGGTTCTTGCTGCAGCTCTGAGGCAGTAAGGGTTAAAAGTAGAAACAATGGGGTTAAAAAAATCATAGAATGGCCAGAGTTGGAAGGGACTTCTAAAGGTCATCTGATCCAACTCCCCTGTAGTGAGATAAGACAGGCTCAACCAGGTCAGGTTGCCCAGAACCTTGTCCAGCCTCACCTTGAAAATTTCCAGCAATGGAGCCTCAACCACCTCCCTGGGCAACCTCTTCCAGTGTTCAACCACTCTCCTGCCAAAGCCCATTTCAATCTGCCCTTCTCTCAAGCAAACTATTGTCCCTCATCCTATCACTCCAGGAGTCCCTCTGCAGCCTTCTTGTAGGCACCTTCAGGGACTGGAAAGTTTCTATTAGGTCCTCCCACAGCCTTCTCATCAGGCTGAAGAACCCCAGCCCATTCACCCTGTCCTTATAGCAGAGGGGCTACAGCCACCTGAGCATTTTTGTGGCCTCCTCTGAACCCACACCGTCAGGTCTCTGTCCTTCCTGTATTGAGGGCTCCAGAGCTGGATGCAGGACTCCAGGTTAGGTCTCACTAGGGCAGAGTAGAGGGACAGAACCACCACCCTCTACACACAAATGGAACGCACTGCATGCCTCTCCCTGAGGTTCTTCCTCCCTCTTAGTTGAAGCAGAGTCAGCCTGGCTCCAAGTATCTGCCATTACCTCTGCTTTGTGTTTTCATGCCTGAAACATTTATATTTTTATAGCTAGTTCCACTCAAATTTGAAGAAGCCACAGAGAAAGAAACAGCTAGCACCACCACCTATTGGTGGAAACAGGTGACTTTAAAGTTACTAATTTTTGTTACTAGATATTATGTAAATGAATAATGCCTTATGTATTATAAATGTATATTTATCAGTTCAGATTTTAGGGCAGATATTGACTATTTCACAAAAGCTGGTTGAGTTTGCTTATGAATACAGTCCTTACAATGGTAGATCGCTCATTAAAAAAACCCTCAAACAGTTAAAGGAAATAAGGGCTAGAGCTTTCTAGAATCTTTTTCTGCAACAGTAATGGAAATGGGAAACAAGATATATCTATGTGGTTTATTGCATTACTTTAATTTTATTATTTAGACTTATTTAAAAGTTATGAAAGACTTAAAAAGGTTACTTGATGCCAGTGACTACCATAAACTACAAGGCCTGAAAGGCATTTTTGACTTCTCAGGCATTTCATGGCAATATAGATTAATTTTTCAAAATAAGATGAGATTTTAAGGGAAAAAAAAATACATCTAAATGACATCCAGTATCTTATTAGTAAAATACTCACAACTGCTAGATACTAAGATCTCAGAGGGGAAGAAGAGTTCTGGGGCAGGAGCTAGCAGGGCTCATTCAGATGACTTTAAACTAGATTTGAGAGGGGGTGGGATAGTTGATGGGCAAGCACCGGTAGGACAGAGCTCTGATCATAAGAAAGAACAGGTGACCTCTCGTTGTCCTTTGGGTGAAATTTGTGCTCTCAGCTCGCTCCCTGAAGTGCCTGTACACCAATGCCTGCAGCATGGGGAATAAGCAGGAGGAGTTAGAAATCTGTGTCCAGACAGGTGATTATGACTTGGTAGCGGTTACGGAGACCTGGTGGGACAGCTGGCATGACTGGAATGTGGCCATGGACGGCTACGTCCTTTTTAGAAGGGACAGGCCAGCAAGGCGGGGTGGAGGAGTTGCCCTCTATGTGAGACAGCAACTGGAATGCATTGAGTTCTGTCCAGGGACAGCAGGGGACAGAGCTGAGAGTTTGTGGGTGAGGATTAAGGGGCAGGCGGG
>VXBP01005038.1:149096-175850 GCA_013400115.1 Rhinopomastus cyanomelas | reverse complement strand
CCAGCTATCCTGAGCTCCCTTGCCTGCCAGTACACAGCCTCAAGCAGGGGAAATTTAGGCTTGAGCTGAGGANGATCCAGCAATGCTCCTCTCCTAGTGGGCTCCTCCACCATCTGCATCAGGAAATTGTCACCAATGCACTTGAGGAACCTCCTGGACTGTGGCTGGCTGGCCAAGTGGGTCTCCCAGCAGATATCTGTGTAGTTAAAATCTCCCACGAGAACCAGGGCCTGCAGCTGTGAGGCTGCTGCCAGCTGGCTGTAGAAGACTTCATCACCCCTGCTGGGATCCCCTACAGGGATCGAGGAAAACACTATCTGCAAACCTACTCCATTGAAAAGTTCACCAAGTTCCCTGAATTCCCTTTTAATAGTCTTGACGCCCCGATCACTAGCCTCATCACTGCCAGCTTGTACCACCAACAACAGATAATAATCTGTGGGTTTAATAATTTCAGGTATCCTCCTGGTGATATCCTGAACCCAGGCCCCTGGGAGGCAGCAGACCTCCCTGTGGGAAGGGTCTGGTCTACATACTGGATCTTCTGTTCCCCTCAAAAATGAGTCACCAACAACCACCACCCTTCTCTTCTTTTTCATACTAGAGGTTTTGAGGGTTTTTTTTGTAAGGGTGCTCCTTGGGGGTTCTCTAGTTAAGAAAATGTCTTCAACCTCCTCATCCTGATCCCCAAAACCCAGTGCCCCGAACCTGTTCTCCAAGGGCAGATGGAAAGGTGGCATCTGGAAAGGAACAGGGCAGCAGGAGAGGGTTCTGTTTCCCCCATGAATGGGAACCTGTTCCGATTCCTCATCATCAAGGAGAACCCTACCTTCTTCCCTGTGGGGCAAAAGCCTCGATCTCTTCTAGTTCCTGAGCACCTTCTACCCAGTAATAGGAAATACTAGGCTTCTCTGACTCCTGGGCAGCTCTAAGAGATGAGAGAGTGCTACTCCACCAATCTATCTCCTTTTCACACGCACAAATACTCCTCACTCTATCCACCTCATCCCTTAACTCAGCCACCATACAGAGCAGGTCATGCACCCGCTCACAACACACGCAGGTGTTTCTGGCATGCTCTCTTGCATAAGACTCAGGCATTCCCTGTAGTTATGAGCCTGAATAGCCACATCCATTGTCAGGGGGATTGTTTAGGCAAACGNTCTATCTCCTTTTCACACGCACGAATACTCCTCACTCTATCCACCTCATCCCTTAACTCAGCCACCATACAGAGCAGGTCATGCACCCGCTCACAACACACGCAGGTGTTTCTGGCATGCTCTCTTGCATAAGACTCAGGCATTCCCTGTAGTTATGAGCCTGAATAGCCACATCCATTGTCAGGGGGATTGTTTGGGCAAAATAATCCCTCATAGCAGCTTTAGCCCTCGATTGTTTAACTCCACCCATTGCCAACAAGGGGCAGGATAGTAGAGAGAAGATTGAAAGCAAGAACGAAATGCGACTTAACAGAACAAAGCAGCGTCTGCTACCCTATCTGCTTGCCCTGCATGCACAAACTGCCACGCAAACTGCCACCCTATAATCCTGTTGTGATCCTGTTTGCCTACTCCTGTTCGCTGTGCTTCAGTCGCCGTGCTTCCTGGAAGCTTTTAACCTTAAATACTGGAAGCCAAGCCAAGGCCCCGCCGAGATTCCTCCCTTCTGGCTGCTGCGAGGCACCTCTGGGAAATGAAGTGTTCCTGTCGCGCGGTTTGAAAGCCCCACTGAGACTCAGGTCAACTGAACAGAAAATCAGGAACAACATAGAAAAAAATCTCTATGATTCCTTCTTCCATGATGGGTACCTAAATGTAAGATATCCCAATCTATTCTCTGCTTTGGCTTTCATTTTTTTTCTGTTTTTACACAAAGTATGTAATGACAATTAAGACAATGATAAAATCAAGTCCAAACAGGATGCTTGCTCAAGTTTTACAGCAATAAATACTCTTTTGACAAAGATGAGGGAAATTTATTGAAAAGTATTGAATTTTTTTCCCAGTGAAAGCATCAGTGCTTTCACTGGGAAATTACATTTAACTGTGATACCTTCCAATCACTTTATTTCAATAGAATAACTTTAGGAATTATTACGACAAACTGAAATAAGAACCAAATGTTCCAAATCACAATTACTAAGAATTTCAGGAAAGTTATTTCAGTATTTCAGGAACAAAAAAACTTCCCTAACATCAGCTGGCATTTAATTTTGACTTCTAGTGCTGCTATGACAATGAAATTTTAAGTTTCCTGCAGAATTAAAACGCCATTTTTGGAACAGCCACCGTCAGTAGTAGTATTTCAAATGCTATTTGGAGGAACACAAAGGGTCTATTTTCACACACTGCTATGGGGCACTGCTCCAGTTGTCTCTTGGCCTATTTCCTTGCCAGGAATTCCTTCTCCTCTTGCGGGGCAAGGACCAAGGAATCCTTCATGGGCAACAGCTGTCAGCTGCACAGCACATCAGCCCAAAATCATAGCAAGGATAGGGCTTGGATACTTTGAAATGTTACAAAGCCAAGTCTAAATAACTCTAATAAAGCAAAGAAGAACTACTAAAGCAAAGAAGAACCTACAGAAAAGAAACCTACTGCAGGGAGAATTAGAAGGGAAGAAGAGGGTGAAAAAAGAGTTAAGGGAACCCATTTACCCCTTGCAGGCTTCAGCAGGTCTCTTACAAAATTTGTAACTACAGAATGGGTCACGAATATATTGTCCCTAAGTTTAATAACTTAAATATCTTTGTCTCAACCTTCTACCTTTTAAAAATTATCATTAGTTGTATCTAAGAAAGAAAGGAGGGAGTAATCCCTAGGACTATTAGCTTATATGCAGAGGCATCCTCTTTACCCACTTTGTGCTTTCCTTCCTAGGCAGGCCCTGTTTTTCTGGGAGGGTGAATTCCTTACGGGAAGGTTCTCTGGACAGTTTTTTTGTGCAGAGAACAAATCAGGCAGGTATTTCTGTGGCCCCCTTCTGGCCTGAATAAGCCCACTACTGATTCCTGGGCAGTGGGAGCAATGGAGATGAAGCAACCTGAGGGATTCACATGAAGAGGTTTATTTGAGGAATCTCATCCCCTCCAACCTGCTCAAGAGCTTGCACAGTCTGAGGATATGTAAACGTTCTGGGTTTTTTCCCTTACTGATAAATTTTCATATCGAAAAATATTGCTCCCTCAGCTAGGGGAGAAAATGGAGCATTACAGAGATGAACTTTGCACATTGCAACAATCTTGAGCAAATTTGCCCAGGAGAAGGGGAAGAAGGCAGAACGCATGTGCGGAGGTTGTGGTACATGGCTCTGCACTAAGACAGCCCCAAGGATTGTTCTGCTCCAGCTACAGGGCATCATGAGAAAAACATTCTGAACTCAAAAGGGCTGAGACCCAAATGGGTCCTCCTGGTGCCACACACAACCCTATGGACTGAGAGATGTCATCATCAGGGAGGTCTAGGCTGCTTCTCTGATTTTCTACTCCATGACATAAAAGCCAAAAAGTGATGTCTGATGACTTATGTCACTCCTAGAGAGACCTCAACAAGTCCTGGTTCCTCAGGCTGTCTGCATGCTGGGAAGTCAAAATGATACCCTTTGGGGCACCACAGAATCACAGAACATCAGGGATCTCAAAAGATCATCTAGTCCAATCCTTCTGCCATAGCAGGATCACCTAGATCAAGGTGCAAAAGAACATATTCAGGCAGGTTTAAGCTTCTCCTGAGAAGGAAATTCCACAGCCTCCCTGAGCAGCCTGTTTCACAGTGTTCTGTCGAGGTTGCTAGCAGCCAAAAGGCTGCTGATGTGACCTTCAGCACATATGGTGTCTTGTCGCTACCCTGCCTCACAGAATCACAGAATGTCAGGAATCGAAGAGACTCCAAAAGACCATCTAGTCCAATACATATAAAATTATCTCTTCCTTGCAGATGACGGAACAATGTCCTAATTCAGCTGGAGCCTCTGGAGATTCTTGAACTGGCAGGAAAACCTAGGTAGGTCTCTAAGGTATCATAAGTTTCCTATGCTTTCCATCTTCTCACTAAGAAGATGTCTGCATTAAAATGGGTAGGTAATAGATGGAGTACAGTTAAAGGGTCTTTCTGGAGAGATGGTAGAGATGGCTGCACAGCATCCAACACTGCTTCCAGCAGAGGAGTACATTGCCAAGATCACAGAATCACAGAACATCAGGGACTGAAAGGGATCTTAAAAGATTGTCTAGTCCAATTCCCCTGCCACAACAGGATCACATAGATCAAGTCACACAGGAACATAACCAGGTGGGTTTTAAATATCTCCAGAGAAGTAGACTCCACAACCCCCCTGGGCAGCCTATTCCAGTGCTCTGTCACCCTCACTGGGAAGAAGTTCCTGATCATATTTATGTGGAACGTCCTATCTTCCAGCTTACGGTCATTGCCTCTTGTCCTATCACTAGAGGACACTGAGAAGAGCCTGGCTCCATCCTTCTGCCCCCACCCCTCACATATTTATAAGCATTTATGTGGTCACCTGTCAGTCTCCTCCAAGCTAAAGAGACACACTCCCCCAGCATTTCTTCATAAGGCCGAGGAGATCTCATCACTCTCTACAACTACCTGAAAGGACGTTGTGGAGTGGTAGGTGCTGGTCTCGTCTCACAAGGAATTTGTGATAGAATAAGAGGAAATGGGTTCAAATTACAACAAGGTAGGTTTAGACTTGATATTAGGAAGAATGTTTTCACAGAAAGGTTGGTCAAGCACTGGAATGGGCTTTCCAGGTTGGTGGTTGAGTTGCCGCTCCTGGATGTGTTTAAAGATCATTTGGATGGGATGTTGAGTGATCTGGTTTAGGGGTGAACTTGTAAGGTAGGGTAGATGGTTGGACTTGATCCTAGGGGTCTTTTCCAACCAGAGTAATTTTGTGAATATCACAGATTGCAGAGATATGTCGTTGACAAGCCAACCATCCATGGGATTTCATTTCCTAGTCTCTTTTAATTGCAACGTTAACTTGTCAAATACCACAATATTGCTTTTCCATGACCTTTGCTGTTAACCAGAGACTCTGGGGCAAGTTGGATTGCTTCTCATGTTCAGTGTGGGGAGCAGCTGACAGCATTAGGCAAGCAGAGGGACTGACTCAAAAGCACTAACGGAAGCATGACATTTGCTTTCCCCTCTCCTCTTAACCAGCCCTTCACATTTTAAACCCCTGTATCTACTGTGATGCCACGATACAGGGGAATAGCTGAGAGAATACAAATTATTGCATAGTCATTAATTACGAATATTCGTTAAATGGGGTAGCTACTGCTAACGTGTTTCTGCTTGGGAGGTGCTCAGCAGCATGCACCAATATTTTTAGGTGACAAAGTATATGGGAGAAATGAACAGTTATCTGAAAGACTAGAACATGTTACACTCATGTAGACCCTGCTGGGAGATGTTCTTCTAAGGAATGTGCATGTCTTCCACATCCATTAAGTCAAACTCTGATCTGTTTGTGTTTCCTGATAATAGTTCATGTCTTCAACACACAGGAACACAAACTAATTATGTTTCAGACCACATAACAGTGTGATTACTCTTGTCATCTCCTTCCAACCTTTCTGCCATGGGAGAAAATAATCACGTGTTTTGCAATTGCAATGAAACGCTCCTAGTCCTGAGTACCTCACAAGCAAACTGCTAGGTATTACCTACATTCCATTGATAGGGCAATGCATATAGAAAGGCAGGGCTCCACACCAGAAATAACGTGGTAAACCAGTGATGGGACTGGAGAAGGACACCTAGACATAAACCTCCATTCCCATCCTGCCATCAGCCTTGCAGGGCCACTATCTCCAGACTGTTCCTGCAGTGCAGCATGACTGGGAGTCTAGAGAAATGCTAACTTTGGTTGCTCGGTCCAAACTTCATCTTCAGGCTCTGGCTCAGCATACAAAAGAAGAAGGACATACAAAGGAGCCGGGCCAAACTCTCTTGGCAGAAACATAGTGAATATTCTTTTACCGATAACAAGTTGTGACATTTTCAAAACATTTCCCTTGGAGACTTTTCATAAGCCGTGAGCACTGCTGCCTGATGGAGATCTGGGGCTGATTTTGGGGTAGGATAGGTTTCTTTTAAAAAAGCAAAAAGCAAGTAGTGGTAGTGGGAGCAATAATATCTCTCTTTTAGTTATGCCAGGACATATCCAGTAAAATATCTGATATCATTAGAACACCTCATCTTTAAAATTTATCGTCTTTCAGGCAACAGTTCAAACCCTGACACAGTTAGTTGTGCACTTTAGAAGGCCCAAACACAAAAGAACAACACTAAGTGTTTAACCAGCCTCAGTTCTTCAGGTAAGAGCTAAATCTTGCTTGTGTTGCATGATCATTCAGGGGTTCACAGAACATCTTGTCCTCAGAACAAGATTTCCCGCGTAATTTGGCTGCTTATCCTTGTACCCACAGTGATACAGTGTATGGAACTTCGGCAGTGCAGGGTATTTATTACTTGGGAGATGCCTCTGGATCCTTCAACATACAAGACAGAGGAACCTGAGACATCTGTCTTCACCATTCTTTGAACACACTTGTGCACCTTCAGCAAACACAGGGTGATCTTCAAACATATTAGCCTCATGTCCACACAAGTGGGATGGATTTGAGCCACAAGATCAGTAAAACACACCCAACTGGTCTGAAAACTTTGTCTCAATTAGAAGGAAATGAACTCTTCCGGTTGAGCCTCTGATAGAAAAGCAGGCTCCTTTATAATTTTCCCTGGGTGTTAACAACACCTGGGACAATTGACACCACAGCTCAGCTGTTAGTCTGTGATTGGGATCTGTTTGGGATGGGAACAGGAGAGGATGCTTCATGCCAAGGGATCAACACATCTATCTGGGGCAGTCGCAACACAGCCTACCAGTCCTCTGTCTGGCTCACATCCATGCTACTCATTGCTTGTTCTTATAAGACCTGAGATCCATCTGCAATCTTAAAAAAGGAAAAAAACAAGCAACAAACTTTTTTTCTCCATCAAATTCTGTCTAAGCAAACAGCTTTGAAAAGGCTCAGAATTTTCTGAGTTGCAGGTTCCCTTCATGTTTCTCACAAAGAGATTTCCCACAGTTATCAGATCTCTCTGAAAAGCTTTACCTTCTCTTCTAGGAAGTTAGACACACAAATGCATTTCCCCAGAGTTTGATAATGGTCTCCCTGGCCCACAAAACCAAGTGAGAAAGAGGCAGGTTTGTGTGAGAAATGCAGGCAAATAAATGGTAGCTCAGTATGAGGATTTGTTTACTTAGCAAAGACAGAGAATGGAAAAGGATTACTTAGAAGGAAAGGGCAAATGTGATCTTTAATTTGTCCACCAGATTGAAGGGCAATCCTTCATGTAAGCACCAGTCCTCCACTTTAAAAGCTCACTGTGCTCTCTTTCAACTTCAGTTATATATTTTTTAAACATTTGAACATGCTTGAGCAGAGAGGTGCCTATCTCGTTCAGGCACTATTCACCTGCTTTCCCTGTGGCTGTCCTCTTCCACTTTAAAACCCTACCTTCCTATGAAGACCGGTGTAGTAGCCACGTATCCCTAAAGGAAGTAAGTTGCAGTCCTCTGCTATAGGCTAGCTATACCCTAGCTTGACCTGTGACCAGTCTATGACCTGAGGTACTTGATCTGATTACAACACGTCTGCTACAGGAGAAGCAGTGATGTGCAGACATGTAACAAGGCTGTGTCTGAAGACCACTGCTCTCTCACTGCTGAGGCTCTGCTGGCAGCAGCCTGAACTAAAACTGCTGCTGGGCTCGATGACTTGATCTCCAGGTGGAGCTGGCAGAACTGTAGAGAGGAGGCAGCAAGGGAAACCCAGCCCTCATACTACTGCGGCTGTGGCAGTTGAAGATGGGACAGTGAATCTCATCTGAAGGGATGATGAGATGTAGCAGACTGTGTAGTGTAGGTTGACCATAGTGTAGGTATAAGGTGGGAACTGAGGAAGTCTTATTCTTCCTATAGAAGATATCTGGTGCAGGTAGCCTGGCTTCCAAATTGCTTTTGAGATGATGTGAAGTCCATGCCACTTGTGAGGAAAACCTGTGCTCAATCTGACTGATGAATCCTATCCAAGAGGATTTTTGGAGCTACAAAGATCTTAGGCATTAGTCTAGCTTTCTGTTGCCTCTATTGTATTTTGCATGAATAAAAACAAGGTTCACCTAGTCACATCCTCCTTGCTGTTTGAGGAGAAAAGTGATAAACCAGGCCTACCATAATGGCAGAAAATTTAGTGCCTATGCTATTCCCTCTGCTTTTTCTACTCCATTGCTACCCAGTAGGACTTGTATTAGTCCATCCTGACTTGCTACCTGCTAGAAACCCTAAACTGGGAAGACATAACAATTCCTGCTTTCAATTCTTACCCTCCTGCCACCTCAGCAAAATGCCAGGAATAAGCCTCATGTGGACATGAACAAGAGAATAGTTGATCTCATGTCTGTTATCCCCCTTGCCCTACAAAAGCACTCCGCTAAGCCTTCAGGAAATGCGGCTAATAGCATTGGAAGAACTTTTCAACCAGCAGGGACCCTTGAGGGCTAAAGAAAAATGCACAGGGCATCTCTGTTAGCAGGACAGCAGCAGAGAAGCTAGAGGAAATGCTTTCTGAATGCAAAATCATAGCAGTGAGAATGATTTAATTGTCACTGCCTTTCATCTGTGGTGGTACAGCCTTAACATGTCATATATGATGCATCTTCAGACACCAACGTCAGGAGGAAAAGCTGATGTTACCTAGCCTGACTTTCTGGGTAATGTAGAACTGAGAACTGCCTGAGATTTCTCCTCATTTCAAGTACAATTCTGTTTTGAAAAATATCTAATATAACTTTAACAAATGTCAGCAACAGACATCTGTGATTACTCCAGTGATTACTTGCCATCATCACGAAAAAGAGCCTGTTTCTAGTCTGGTTGTTGCCTGTCTTGAACACCCAGTGCCTACGTACAAGCCTATGAAATGGAAGTGCAAGTTTAGCAAACATGCAGCTGTCACGGTCGCCTTTCAGAACACCTACTGCACAAGAAAAAGCTCTTTCACTGGGCTTGTAACCCATTTCTCTCAAAGATCATGTGTACCAGCCCTTCACACTCAGGTGGCATTTTCTACTATCTATTTCAGACTGTCACTGTAGTAAAGACTCCCTTTAAACACCGGCTTCACAAAGGTTAAGGCCGATGTCACAACTTCAAATACCCTGACCTACCCATTAAAACTATAACCTCAATGTATGTTTGATACCTGATAACACTGCTTTGAGTTCAGTGAAGTCTCTGGCATTTATCACAATTTCAGAAACCTAATTGTAAAGATTTTGCTCATTCTCTATTTTTCTTATTTTTAAAATACTTGTTTTAAATCAGAATATTAAAAATACAGGTTCATGACTGTTTTTTCTCACCTCCCGACCCAAGGTAGCAACTCAGGTTGCAGTCAACCCAAGGTGTTGTTTTAGACTATGTTTGAATATGAAGTTGATGCAATTACTGGCATTCTTTAAAACATGATACATCAAGTGCTGTTGCAGGAGAACTCACGCTGGATTCTGATGGCACAGACTCTGCTGAAATGAACCTAATGTGTCACTCTGTGACTAAGATACATAACGAGAGGCAGAATGATTTTTTTTGAGCTTAGGTCAAAGATCCTTGATGCCTCATGGAAAATTCTGAAAAAAGTTTGGAGATGATTTTGCTGACATATAATTTTCTATATTTTTATGTCTATTTTAAGCACAATCCTGGGCTCTCTGACATCGATAGCCCACATACTTATGCAATATCCTGGGTTACACGTTCTGATACTTGGATGAACAGAGGATCTTTCAAAGATTCAAACCTCATCTGCCACCATTGAGTATTTAACCAGATTTTCTTTTAATAGACCTTGAAGAGGGAGACCTGTCCGGAAATTCTGGGGAGGGAGATAAAATTGTTGTAACTGTTCATCAACAACTGAATGAAATCACACTTTTTCAGGTAAATAAACTGATTCTTATTTTTCTTTTCTACGTTTCTCCTGTTGAACCTGTTCCCTTCTGTAATGTACATAAAAGTAGCAGGGAAAACAGCCATTCTGCAGTCTCAGATTTAGGATGCTCACTCCCCAAGAATAGGGAAGAGTTTATATGTCAGGAAAACATCAGATGTGTAAAAGAGATCAACAACAATGCTGATGTAGCCATTTGTCGCTTAGAAAGTGAGGACTAAAACTAGATGGAGAAACATATTCTGAGGCTGGAAAAATACTTGGGCTGAATCTCATCTCATGGATACGGCATTACCTTGAGTATTCTGAGTCCTCTTGTCTTTGATCAGGCACTTCAGAGTCATCATCTGCAATTGCAGATGATAAGAACAGAGTTTTCCCCCAAGGTACACATCAGTCCTGTCTGGGATGAAAACCAGCAGGCAACAAAGATCACAGACCAAGTAGAACAGCATAGCTCAAACCTTGAGACCCCTTTTCCACGTTATAAATACAGATGCAAAAGAAAAAAAAATCATACTTCCCCTCAAAGATGCTGCAGTGTACAGGGCAAATATGGCTGTGGGACCACATGCGGCATCAGAACGAACACAAGAACTGAAAGACACTTGAGAGGAAGACCATAGCAATGTGGCACACATCTCAGCTTCCCAAAGTCTACGTGTATGACAGGTAGGTGAAGAACTCTTCAAACAGCTTCATGTGTATTGTTCTCATCTTCCCCTATGTCCATATCTGGTAGGGTAACCTATTCCTACTATGATCGTCCACCCACAAGAATGGATAATCAGTGAGTTAGCAATAAACAAACACATGTCTGAACATTGGTCTGGAGTCATTAAAGCCATACTAACAAAGGAAAGCGTTCAACCTTTGGACGAGAAATTATCTGAGATCAAGTTCTCAGCGGCTACATGTTGTGTGAACAGACAGACCTCTCTGGATTTACACCAGTGCTGACAATCGGCTGCACACCAGGCGGTAGGGGTGAAAAGCTCTTGTGACAGTATGCAAATATAAAGACTGACCAGATGTCTACAATTTGTAAAAGAAATTAGAATTGTTTACAAAGCAGAAATTTGGTTCCCAAGTGTGTCATGTTATGAAGCTGAAAGCAACAAGTAGTTGTGAGGGGTTTTATTGGCTAATAAAATCACCAACAATAAAACCACTGAACCACATTTATTAAAAATAGATTAGTATTGCATTTGGCAGAATAAGCCAAGGCAAGGTGTCATGGCAAGTCTAATCCAGTCAAACTAAGCACAGCAATGACATGAGCAGACCCCAGATTTCTTCCTTAGTAACTAGTTTGTAATTGCCCAGGAATAAAATTCAAAATTTATTGGAAAGGAGGCTGGTGCAAGAAAGTTAAAGAGCAACAAAATAAAAAGATCTCCTAAAGGGTCCTTGGATGTATTTGTAAAAGGGATGTCATGTACTCTGCCTAAAATCTCCTCCAGATATAAAACAATAAACTATCTGACAGAACATCCACATTTTCAAAAGGATGTTGAGAAACCGGATTATCTTAAAGATATCTTGAAAGAAGAGAGGTTGACTCCAGGCTAATCAGGAATTTTCCAACAGTGGGATCTCACATTCAAAACCATCACTTCATAACAAAAGCTTTCAATACAAATTTTTCTCTTTAAATGAAATTAAAAGAGGCAAAACCACAAAAACATGGTTTTGTCTCTCAAAACCACACAAAGTATTTGAGTAATATAAAATTTTATGTTCCTTCAGGAGATTACCTACATTTTGCATTACAGATTAATTGGAAATGTGCTCTGACAAACTAATGTAATCCATTATCTTCTGTGAGACAGAACTCATTTCCATTTATGCTATTTTCTTTATCAGAGAGATACTTACGATATTACTTAGATGGAAGTGAGAGCTAGAAATTGTGAAAACAACCCCCATGTGAAAGACACTGAACCAGCAAAACTAACAGTTCCCAGTCCTTGGAAACTTAAAATCTGCAAAGTGCAAATACAGAATAAGACATCCAGAGGACGCGACAAAAATGATCAGAAGGCTGCATCAACTCTGCTCTGAGCATAGGCTGAGGGAGCTGGGGTTATTCAGTATGGAGAAGAGAAGACTCCAGGCGGATATTCCAGTACCTGAAAGGGGCTACAAGAAGGCTGGAAAGGGACTGTTTATGAAGACCTGCCCCTGACAGGACAAGGGGCAATGGTTTCACATTAGAGAAGGGTAGATTTAAATTGGATGTTAGGAATACGTTCTTTAGCAGGAGTGGGGCAACACTGAAACATGTTGCCCCAGAAGGTAGTTGAGGCTCCATCCCTGGAGATATTCAGGGTGAGGCTTGACAAGGTACTGGGCAACGTGATCTAGCTGAGGATGTCTCTGCTCACTGCAAGGGGGTTGGACTAGATGATCTTTGGAGGTCCCTTCTAGTCCAGGCAATTCTATCTTGAACAGTGAAAATAACTAAGTGCTGGAGCAGAATGCTTTACTAATAATATAGTATCCAACCATCTGACCTTTGTAAGTAAAGATGAGATGTAAACTCTAGGTTGCATACTCCATGTCAATCACAAAACATGCTGACTCCAAGAAAACCAAGCTTTTCTGTACCAGGTAATTACAAGAGCTTAACTCAATGAAATGTGATAGCAGGGTCTGTATGCTGTCAGGATGTGTGTGCTACCTGCTGATGGCAACAGCTCATTGCTGGACAATCTCTGCATGCTGGAGAGAATGAGACTTTCATCTGGGAGAAGAAGTGTGTAACTACTTCTCTGTAAGTGGAATATTGCTTCTGGCTTAACAAATCAGAGAGTATTAAAAGGTTTGGAAGGTTTGCTTTGAACCAGGATCACTACAAAGTTCAGAGGTTGCTCTAAGATTTGTACAGCATGTCACTACTGGAAAGCGGCTTATAAATCCAGCACAAGTGGGTTTGCAGATGGAACAGCACCTCTTCTCTCCCACCATGCAGATATGCTGCTCATGTGTCATCCCAGTTCAGTGGGCAAAGCAAAGGGAAGGTTTGAAGTAGCACTTACTTGATCAAACTGTGTCTTTAAGGAGGTTATTACACTGTAAAAAAAAATCCTGGAGAGACATCCAGGCTTATAGGACTGATAGAGGCTCTGGGAAACCCTTGTGTCATGGCTTGCAAGTAATCCAAGTACTGCAATCCAGTTCTGGGTTATCATAATAAAAACCTTTTTGCTCAGGTATCTCTGGTACTGGAGACTCTGAGATGGCATGTATGCTCTCACCACAATTGATAGAAGAAATGTTTCCACACAGAATTTTCCAGAGGTGTACTCTGTAACCAGGATAAGTATTTTTAAATGAAGATGACACAGGATGCCATCACCATCACAGTTTAAACTAGCAAGCAGATACTGCAGAGTTTCTGGTAAAAACTCAGATCTCATTACTGTCCAATAAGCTTTTCAGATGTGATCACATTAGCAATCTCATGGGGCATGTCTTAATTTGGAGTGAGTAATTCCCAGAACTGAGATCAGAAGTTAATAAAGTTAACTTGGATGGAAAGATGCTCTCAGGTACGACATCCCAATCCCCAGTGCTACCTTGCCTGTGCTGCAGCCAATTCTCTGCTGTCAGGAGGATGTAGCTCTGCCCTTGCTCACAGCAGACAACTCTGGATCACCACGCCGCAGGGTTTATGATGAAGCTCCAGACACAGGAGTGAAATTCAGCAATGTTGCCACCGCAGAGGACTTAATAATCTTTCCAGAAGAACAATCTCCTTCATGCCTCTTGCTCTGAATGACACTTTAATGCAGACATTTCCTTCTGCCCCTTTTCTCCTGTTTGCTTACACAGTCCAAGAACGACTGAGATTCTGCACCTGCTTTGTGTCACAGTCCCATGGAGCTTAGGCCTGCAGCCTTCATACAGAAAGAGATCTGAGACTGATTTGATTGCAGGATACCCTGAAGAGTACAGGACATCCCTACAAACACAGTGTATTTTCAGAAAAGTATCCAGGGACTAGACATCCAGTGTTTGCTGGAGTCATGGCCTACGAAGAGCTAGTACAGATGTGCAGCTCAACCGCACACACAGCACCACCATATTCACAGACTGAGATATCTGATCTGCACAAAATGTTTCTATCAGCGACTTCTCAGGGAACCCTTTAACCCTGTTTTTTGTTGTTGCTTTTTGGGACCCTGATGAATTACTGCCTTCTTAATTCCACATTGCTTCGCTTGAAGGTGGGAGGAATTCCAATGCATCATGCCCAAAGTTCAGAGTTAGTTAAGTTTTCATTGGTAACCAAGAGCACCTGCCAGCCACAGACAGTCCTCTGGAGATCCCCAAAGCTGTACAGACCTTGCTCACATGGAGGCACAGCAGTGAAATTATTGAATCTGAAATGGGAGCAGCTCGTGTGATGTGGGCTGGGCAGTCATATCTGGCATGGCCCTGATGGATAATCGATGGCTAGGGATATAATATTACCCCTTCAACTCGCTTCTGTTAACTGTCCTCAAACTTCAGGACAATCAGCTCGTTTGCCTGTACAGCCAAAGCCTTACACAGATCTCAGGGTGAGTTTTCAGAGGAAAGGATTGTCAAACTGTCGTTTTAAAAAATACTGACAATCAAGGAGTCAGTATTGTGCTGGTCAGTGGCACAAAACAATAGTTGAATTTCTCCAGAAATGTGTATGCAATGAGTGCTGTGGGACAGTCATCCATCATGATTTTGTCTTTTGTGGTTGTGGGCTTTTACTGCCTGACTGCCAACTGCATAGAGCTGGACTGTATGTAACTAAAGAACACTAAAAGAATAAATAAGATTAATTAACACAATCAACACATGTCACATATTTGCATTACTGGAGAAGACAATGGCTATAAAAATACCCTTAAGAGAGTGGAGCAGTAAGTTGCATCATTTCTTAGCTATCCAGAAGAATAGGTGACATGAAATGGACTTACAGTGCTAGATCTGCTTCTGATGTCAAGACACCTTTTTCCAGATGAAGATTTTTAAGAATAAGTTCCTAACAGTTAGCAAATCTATTTAAAAATATTTTGAACAAGATTTTAAAGTTACAAATTATTCAGGAGTAGTCTGGCTCCTACTCCGCCACTCAGGAGCTTGGTTAGATTAAAAGCATTACCAAGGGAAGCAGTAAATTCTGCACCTCATACTGTTAAAACATGATTAAATCCCTACTTCTGAGGTCTGTACTAGATCAGAGGGACACTGGGATGCAATATGCAAGACAGGAATTATTGGGAGGCTTCTCTGTCCCCTGTTAGGCAGGAGTGGAGAATGGAGTACTGTAAACAGCCTCTTCTGGTTTTAAATTATTGTTTTCTGGTCCATTGCCTTCTGGTGCACGAAAGTAAAACCTCATCTGGAGCACATGAGGACTATCAAGGGTTGTAACCCCTGGAAAGAATAGTCTGGATTTGACCCTTACCCAGCTCCCTGATGTTCTGCTGGACTCACAGCTCCAGCCCATAGCCAGAGAAGTATGAAACAAACTTCCTCTGACAGTGCTGCTTTCAAACACACCAGACAAGAAAGGAATGTGTTTCTTTCTGTTGCAACCTCCATTGAGGACATCTGCCTCTAACTTTAATGCCAAGGACCTAAGGTGACACTGAGGGTGGGTACTGAGCTCCTGGTTGAAAACGCGGTAAGGGATGATATAGGAAGATGCTGTACTGAATGAGTTGATGAGCTGTGACTAAAGATGAAACCAGAAAACTATTTTGGAGAGAAGATAGGGACACTTGCATCACACACCAAGAAAAGGATGAAGGCAGGTATTATGTGCATAAATTGGAACGTAGGAGACACAATTTGAACACAAGGAAAAACTTTTTCACACTGAGGGTAACAGCTCTGGAAGAGGCCCAGAGAGGTTAGGTAGTCTCCAACTTTGGAGACATTCAAAATCAACAGGGACATGTTCCTCTGTTATCTGTTCTAGGAGAACCTGCTTTACCAAGGGGGTTGGACTAGATGACCTCCAGAGGTCCCTACAAGTCCGTGATTCCGTGATTCTATGTTTGATATTAGAATGAGATACTTCCCTGGGAAGAACATCTTCACTATGAACTGTTTTACGCTCTGGTGCATCTCTAGCACCTAAGTTAATGTTATGAGGCAGGCTGATACCTCATCAGTGCTCCCTGGTGTCTTCTATGCCTCTGACATCTGCTTTGGAGATTGTCTGCAATGCTGTGGTAAATCCCAGATGCAGTTGTCTCTCTGGAAACAACAGGGTGTACAGATGCTTGTACCAACAGGGGTGGTGGGGGTGTGAGCAGTGCACATATGCCTCAGAACATTACCATTTCCATCAATGTGCCTCACCCTCTTAGGCCATTTGCAAACCTCTTACCACATTTGGCTATAGATTATCAGCAGCGTGTCCTTGCAGCATGAAAGACCAACTGAATCTAGCCAACAACTTGAGGGAAGTCATCCTACTCAGTGCCTCTGGAGTGTTGTGCCTGTGTTGGAATAGAAAATCTCCAGAGGTTCCTTATGCCTCAAATTACTCAATCCTTACCTAGATGCTACTATACGTAACCCCATGTATTGCCTGTTTCATCACACACAGGTAACAGCTGTCTTCCCCAGAGCTTTGCAGTGTATTTCACTATGGAAGGAGGCACAAGGCAGGAGTGAATGGAACATACCCTAGAAAAGACACTGGGATCATGCTCAGCCACCAGCAATGCAGAAAAAAGAATGAGAAGGGCAAAAAGAGCAATTCAGGCTAATGCTGACTGACGTGAAAAGTAAAAATACTGGATATTGAGAAAAGTTGTGTTTCTGACATAGGGCTAATGCCGAGAAAAGTTCTTAAACTAAATTCCAGTTACTGCAAGCTCAGAAATCACAATCAAACTATTTTCAAGCATTTTCTGATCTACCCCTAGAGCAAAATATACCACCATGCGACACTTTGATTTTAAGGTGGGCAAGCAAAAGAAGCAATTCATAAGGACAACTGCAAATAGAGTAACTCAAGAGTTTTCACACCTTTGTCAAGTCCAGAAAACATATTAAGCAAAAAGTGGATACAGAAGCTGCAGAATCCCTTCCAGTCCTGGATCAAACTCACTCCTCCTCAAAACCAAACAGGGGCACTGAGTGTGCAGCTACAGTTCACTTTAGTTGTTGCAGAACAGATGATATTGCATGAAGTTTAACTTTGTCTAAGATATTTTTAAATGAGATGCTAGACAGAATTACTTAAGAATAGTCACAAAGTAAATGTCCAAGAGATCTGATTCAAGATAGAAAATAAGAGAGCGAGATCATCTCTTGCACTTCTTGGCCCACAGGCTTGGTCTGTGATGGAGAAAGGGTGATGAAGACTGCATGTCAAGTGGAATGAAACGAGCCTTGCTCCATGCAGGTGCTGAGCACACAGTTGGCTCTTGGCAGATTTAAGAGGGTTGGACTTAAAACAGGCATTTATGAAGGTATTTGCTGGGGACAGAGCTGCCAGATACTTGAGTTCACTACCTGGACTGTGTCTGATCTCTCCATGTGAAGGAGTAATGTGAAGGAGTGACTGCACACTGAAGCTTTTCCCTCAAATAAATCTCATGATGCCTGACTGATGCCTACAAGGGGGTCCTGGCCCACTAGATCAGCCCTAGGAAAGGGCCTGGACCTGCACAGAGCAGCATGGACATGGTCTGCTTGGTGACATTCACTGCTCAAAACGTCCACAGGAACAGGGCAAGATCTGAGAACACAACTGGAAAGAGGTGTTAAATGAAAACGTGAGAAGTAATACAGCCTGTACAAGACTTAACTCACGCAGAGCTGTGTCATATAGCTAACGGAGCTGTGCCCTAGTGTAAATGCCTGACACAGGTAAAGTTTTCACACTGGCCAAGAAAAGGCATCTATTCACACCAGAGTTCTGTCAGCATTTCTATTCACTAAGTCAGTCTTTCTCAACATTATTAGTGTCTTTTTTATTATTCAGACTTCAGGAATATTTTTAAATGGTAGAAATGACAATCTGAAATGGAATCTTTCTGAAGATTCTGTTCCTTCTTCAAAATAGCTCAGCTAATACTTTCTTACTTCAGGTAATCCAGGCAAAAAATTGGAGACAAAGCCTCAGAGGAAATTCAAGTTTAAAAAAGTTTAGAAGTTAATTCAAGTTAAAAATAAATTTCAAGAAGTCTTTCAGAGGCAAAGATTTTTATATAGAAACCTGCTCCTGAAATTACTTAATTTTATCTATCCCAAGTGGAGGTTTCTCCTTTGAGGAGCTTGAGCTATGCCAAAGATGGCTTTATGAGAGGTCTGAACTGGGAATTCCTGATTCCTCTGAAGAACAAGCACTAATAAAGAGCTATAGCAATCACTGAACAAGGTCTTTTAAAATTTTATTTATTTTAATCCATGGAAAATTTTTTCATTCCCAAGTGTTTCCATGATACCTCATGATAAAATTAGGGCTCAAAGTTTTTTTGATTTGGCAAAGAGAAGAGGTGGTGACTAATTGCAGTTAGGATGTTAAGCTGAACTCTGGTAAGCTGAGGGACAGCTGAACTCTGCCAGCTCAAACTGAAGAGTCAGTCCTGGTTTTTCTGTCATCTCTAATTGCTTTGAGGATTGAGGTGCCAGCCTCTTCCCTTCTTGGGGGAAGTATCACAGTATCACAGTATTATCAAGGTTGGAAGAGACCTCATAGATCATCAAGTCCAACCTGTCACCACAGAGCTCAAGGCTAGACCATGGCACCAAGTGCCACGTCCAATCCTGCCTTGAACAGCTCCAGAGCTGGCGACTCCACCACCTCCCTGGGCAGGCCATTCCAGTGGCCAATGACTCTCTCGGTGAAGAATTTTCTCCTCATCTCAAGCCTAAATTTCCCCTGGCGCAGCTTGAGGCTGTGTCCTCTTGTTCTGGTGCTGGCTGCCTGAGAGAAGAGAGCAACCTCCTCCTGGCCACAACCACCCCTCAGGTAGTTGTAGACAGCAATAAGGTCTCCCCTGAGCCTCCTCTTCTCCAGGCTAAACAATCCCAGCTCCCTCAGCCTCTCCTCATAGGGCTTGTGCTCAAGGCCCCTCACCAGCCTTGTTGCCCTTCTCAACATGTCTCAAAAGTGTTCCATTTTTTAATCAAACCTTGGGCTGAAGAGACAGATAGGGTGATCCTCTGGGCTGGTTAGGGCATCCACCTGCAAAGCAGCACCTATGTGCTCCAGAGCCTGGTAAGTACTTCACAGCCAGTTAGACAGCAGAAGAGCACAGTTCACCACTTTCTGTAGGGTCAGTTTGTGCAGGTAGGTCAGCTTGTGCAGGTGGTCACAGCACTGTGTCTTTGTGAGAAACCCAAGACAAGGTTAGTTCTTGTTTCATTAGTCCAGGGGGAATCTGGGCCAGCACAGAAGGACCTTACTTTTATAGGTATAGAATATGTTCCTTAAAAGGATCATACTCTGCATAGTCCCTAAATATAGGGCAAGATATGTTATTCACATTGCATCTGCTGACAAAAAAACTGTGCTATGTATCGGGGCCAATACAGTTGCTGCTTCTTGTTTTCAGTGCAACTAAGAACACTCTAAAAATAGAAACCAGTCAAAGAACCCAAACTCAACCACAGCCTGCGTCACTGCTGTATATCTTCAAACCATGGCAATATGAGATGATAAATAAAAAAGAGAAAAAACCTTCAGGCCATAAAAACAAAGAAAAGAAATAAGTTTCTAAAGGGAAATATATCCCTCTCAAAGGCTGCAATTTTAAATGAAAAAAACCATAACATTAAGATTAGCATTTTACTCATCGCAATACACAGAGAAATACCCCAAGTACATAAAGAAAGAACACTGTGGCCTGCAAACTCTTTCCTCTAAAGACGTATACAGAATTGTTTAGAGCTTTGTACCATCTCTCAGCTTGTGATCCAAAGATCCTCCATCCCAAAACTTACATCAAACCAGCAGTTTCTTGGAAGCTCTTACCCATGTTTTAGAAGGCTGTTCAGTCAAATCTAGTCCAGTGATGTTCCCATGAAACTCACCAGAAGCAGTTTCAGTAGGGAATTACCCTTATCATTAAAATAAGGGCTATAAAAATCACAAACTTTTTCTACAGCATGACTTTGTCCGAGTTTTCAGTTCCACTTCTTTGATTATACTTTGCTCACTTGAAGACCATTCCCTCAATCTTGGAGGCCATCAATCTACAGAGCTAGTAAACTAAGGTCACCTTCAAGCTAGCTCTCTCCAGAGCACAATCCCAGGTCCCATGAGTCATTTCTATGTCTCTATATCTCTTTTCCAAGTCTTTCAATCTTGGTTTTCAGGATGGTCACCAGAACATGTTATTCCAGCAGTGGTCTCACTAATGCGACTTCTTCAACAGCACCTGATCTGTGACATCCAAAGGGCACACCTGCCCTCATGCCTCACCTGTGTCTCCAGAGCCACCTCTTTGGGTTACTATCTCCACACACCCAGCTGCCTGATCCTGTCCTAAGGCCATTCTATCCCAGTCCTACCTCCCCAAGGTCTCGGCCCAGCTAGATGATCTTTCAAGTCCCTTCCAATCTCTAATGATTCTGTGACTCTATGATAAAAGCTGTCCTAAGAAACCAACGAGATAAAGACAGCAGAAGCAATTGCCCCAGCTTTTAGCAGCAATGTTGGCTCCTACCAGCTTATAAGGTTGTGTTTTCAGAGCATTTCAGTATCTCAGTGCAAAGCCATTGTCTGTATTCTGAACAGAGGCAGAATGAAAACACCAGCAGGTGCTCGGTGCTAAGCAGGTCACTTAAACCTTGTGAGGAAGACAGTGTTCAGGCAATGGGAACATGCTAGCTGATGAACAGAGTAGGCAGAGCTTCCTCTTGAAACGGTGTCCCCTGTGACTTGGGATGGGCAATACTGGCATAGATCAATTCCCTACAGAACTGCTAAGCACATTTTGGATGTTTCAGAAAGGAAGCATGGGCTACACGGACTAGCTAAATCTTGATTCCCAGACCGGTGTCCTTGTTCCTCAATGCAACGATAATGAGTATTTTGTGGGCATGTGTTCAGTGATACTTGCACTCTCTGAAGATGAATGTGAATGTCTGCTTCCTCTTTGACCCTTGCTGTTTATCACTTTCAGTCAGTCAGTCAGCAGGGTTACTGCCTCAGCCAGCACAAGCTGGTTATTTCCTTCCTTTTTATGCTACCTAGCTGTTTAAATAATGAACACATTAATTCATCAAATATTTATTTAATGATGAGGGGGCAAAAGGAATTATGTTCACTTGCAGTCATGGCTGTCTTTCTGGACACCATCTGTTGTGCCATGAGCAGGATCCTTATTGCCTTCACTGCTTGCATGAAAATGGGAAGCCTTGCTGCACAGGGGCAATACTCGCTGTGTTCTGCAATTTTATGAAAGCTAAATTTTAATGTCATTAAAATTATTACATCATGGAGCCTTACGCTTTCTAAACAAAGCTGGCTAGATTGCAGCCCAGAAGCAGCTGCTACTAAAAAATAGTGTTTATTTATTCAACTTCTTTTTACTAGCGTTATGCATTTAAATCTTTAGAAGAGAGTTTTAAGAAAGATAAATACCTTGATCACAGGTCCCAGTTTATTATTCTTCATAATTTCCCACATTTTACATTCATGCTAAAAACAGGATGTTTTTTGTGTTAAGGCTAAAGAGGGCAGAGTTGTGCCCCTTTAGGCAATTTAAATACAAAATAGAAGCAGTTGTGTTTGCTAGGATTTATCAAGCCCTGTAAATTAAAATTTCTTCTCAAGTCCCACTGCTATTGCTAGGCTGCTACATGATAACAACAAAATCTTTTGCTGCTAGAAATAGATCCATTTTCATTGTCTAAACTGAAACAAAGGCAAAAGCAGAAGTAGTGGTAAATATCACTGGAAGTTAGCAACATCTTAAAAAGCCTTCTTGGATGAATAAGACGAAAGCAAAAACATTGAGGCCTTTCATATTACTTTCTCCTCCAGAGCTTCGATAATACTAGAGAAAGTGAGAACTCAGCCTGATCAGTAATTGTCTCAGCTTTGTGGGAACAATGGTACTGTCTTCCCAACTCAGCCTTCATTTTCACCAGTTTGCCTGTCTCAGCTTTAGCATCAAACAAAACACAGGAGAGGACTTTGAACCAAAATTGTTTAAGAGCAAAAGTCTCAAACTTTGAGGTACCAAACCAAATCCTCCCAAGACACCAACCTGCTTTTCAAGATCACAGAGTACACGTCTATGTTTTTCTATGATGGGATTTCAATCCATATACTCTTTGATGACAGCTCTGTCTCAGAAGAAACCAACTTGCTCAGTCTGCCAGTGACCACTTCTAAGGTCACCATTAGTGAGCCTAAAACCTTACTAACTCCTTAATGTAGTTAAGGTTTTCAAACCTTAGAACAGACACACCCCAAAAGTTCAGCTTTTTTTTATCATTGATAACTCTGTGTGTGAGAGAAAAATAGAGCACAATTAAAACTTGAACAGCTATCACTGTAGATGCCACAACATGGAGGAATGAGGTTGAATCACCCCTGTATGGCTTGTTTTCAAGGTACTGTTTGTATAAGAACACATATGTATACGATATGATGGCAAACTACAGCAGACTTTTACTTGATTTCTTATACTTTCTTACCTTGGATTGCATCTTCTTATGTAATAACACCAGGCACAAAGAAACTTTAAGCAACCCTACACAGTAGTAGCACTTCTCTATTGACAGAGCTTCCGCACGGAGGTCTTGAGAAGGAAAGGATATTCAGAAGGGTTTCTTAAACATGCTTTCTCCTGTATCACTAAGCCAAAGACAGCTGCGATACCACATCATTGTAGGATGGTGGAATGCAAAATATATTAAACAAACAAGGGATCAATGGAGAGAAAGGACAAGATGTTTCCTTACACGTCGCTAAAAGGCCAATGGGAGCCTGGGGGAGGCACTGGGTTAAAGTGTAATTTCTAAAAAAGAATTGAAGGGCAGAGGCGGTTCCATTTTGTTCCTTGAACTACAAAAGTATGTGTGTAACTTAAAGTAAAAAACTTATATGAAGATACATTACTGAAGAAAGATTATGATCCTGATTGTGAATTCCTCTTTTCTGGTGCCAATTTACAAAGGTTTATGTGCAAGTCTAATGCTGGGAAATGAGAACATCACGTTCTTTAAAATGCAAAGTGAACAAAGTACTATGACCGGATGAATTCAGTAGTCCAGACAAAGAAATCCATCAAGTTTGGAGTCAGCAGATCTTACAGAGATGTCTCAAGAACATTCACAATTTATGGCTACCTTCCACACTGCAGCAGACAGCTTATTATGGGAGTTGATCAAAACATTTCCAACAGAAATGAGGGAATGTAGATTTCTTAAGATTTTTTGTTTGGTTTTGGGGTTCGTTTTTCTTCCATAAAGAGAGAGATTCTACTTTTCTTCCAAAAATTTCAACTTGCTGGTGATTATGGAAAACCAAAGTGCTTGGATTCTGAAAAGTTCTCAGACTTCATCCAAAGAAATGACATGTGACTGGCATGATATTGAAATGCCACATGCTCGCACCGTCTCTCTGGGCTGGGTTTCCTATGGCAAGTACAGTGACAGGACTCAGAAGGGCTTTGGGAGAAGGTGGATCAGGAAGCTGCTGGAGAGAACGGCAGCGTTTCTAACCAGCCCAGGAGGGAGAAGTGAGGATGTGCTTATTTCTATCTGTTCAAAAAAAAAGGAAATATCATAAAACCTGCCAGTTTCAAGTTCTGTTGGCTGAAAAGTCAAAAATCCTCCATAAAGAAGATTTCCACCCCCTCTCTGATCCCTGACCACATTTGCTTGACCAGGTTTTCTGGGAACTGGCATGCTGGTGCAGTGTTCCTTTTTAGGGAAAAAGAGGAGACTGTAGTCTGTCATATCTGAGGGAACTGGGTTAGACACAAGAGACAGATGACAAGGGTGGCTGGGCATGGTGTTGGCAGGGTGTCAAGGGGAGCTGAGAGGGGGGTGGGAACCATCTGCCTGGAGAAGGAGGTTGCTGAGATGGAGTTAAAGAGGGTAGCAGAAGAACAAGCGTGTACTGCATTTCAGAAATACTTTTGGTGTAATTTTGAGAGTAGGGTAAACGTGGATCCATTTGTAATCTGCACATCGAGAAGTTACTAATGCTGCTCCATATGAGCTTATTGTCACTGAACAAAAGGTGAGTGAACTCACATGCAGGAAGTTAACATTTTCCATTTTTCATAAGGCTGTGGCAACACCGAATCAACCTGCAGGGAAGTGAATTTCAATGACAAAAAAGCCTAAAGTGGTTGAGTCTTGCTCCTTCCAGGTATGCTTGGCAGAGGCTGTGATCAGAGAAACCTGAATGGTGACCAGATTCCTTCCTAGGATTAGGCTGTCCTTTTCTTGCACGTATCATTCATCCCACTATAGGCATCTTCAAAAGCACCAGGTGCACCTCTTTCTATAACCCTAAATGAGAGGGCTAGTAGAAATCAGAGCTTTTCATGTTTTCTGGTCCTATAGAGTATTGGGTATGTTCTTGAGAAGATATACCTTCCTAGTTCTTACCAGCCTTGTTAAATACTAAGCAAAGACCTCCAGCCAGACAGCAAACACAATTCCAGCTGTAACATGAGCTTGAGGAAAGCAATCACAGACCACGGGGGAGCAAAAGCAGGGTGAAGAGGAATCCGAACTAAAAAAAATCGTTATTAAGGCAAGTGGAATTTTCTATGACTCTTCAAATCATTAAACTGAATACAAGTGTTCTAGTATGAAATTTATAGCAGGCAAAAACAATACCATGAAGATGCAGGATGCTCAGCACCATGAAATAATGACTTGGTTAGGAAACTAGTAGTGTTGTGAGATAAATCCAGATGAACCAGAGCTCTCATATTGGTTTGAGAGCCGTTCCTAACTGGTAGAAAGGAAAAACTAAAAATTGACTGTTTTAATAATATTTTGAAGCAGAATACTTCACTTCTTACAGAAAAATTTTAAAATCACCAAGACAGCTAGGAAGACAGAAGACAAATTAAAAGGGGGTTAATCAGCTATCTTTCCTCTACATCTTGGCAGAGCTGGTTCCAGTCTTCAGGATTTGCTTTGGCCAGATCAGAGTTTCTCAGGCACAAGAAGTCTGTGACTCACTCCTAAAACCAAAGAAGGCTCTTGTCCCCATCCTCTGTGATGTCTACCTCATGCTCTTAGATTCTTTGTTGTAACCATCATGCTGTCACTCTCCTTTTATCAGCTGTACCCTGAAAATCTCCCTCCTTGAGCAGACTGCATGTTCCCTAGGAGCAAGGTAATCTCCCTCCCTCCAGAGCTCTCTCTGTAGAAAATTATTTAGAGGGACACAACATACAGACCAAAACCAGTCCCATCAGACACTGCCCCATGCATGCTTTCAGAATCATTCTGGTTGGAAACAATTCATGGAATCATCAAGTCCAACCATCTACCCTATCTTACAAGTTCACCCCTAAACCAGATCACTCACCACCTCATCCAAATGATCTTTAAACACATCCAGGCATGGCAACTCAACCACCAGCCTGGGAAGCCCATCCCAGTGCTTGACCAACCTTTCTGTGAAAACATTCTTCCTAATATCAAGTCTAAACCTACCCTGTTGTAATTTGAACCCATTTCCTCTTATTCTATCACAAATTCCTTGTGAGATGAGACCAGCACCAACCATTCCACAACGTCCTTTCAGGTAGAGAGTGATGAGATCTCCTCTCAGCCTCCTCTTCTTCAAACTAAGCAGCCCCAGCTCTTTCAGTCTTTCCTCATAAGATTTGTTTTCCAGGCCCTTCACCAGCCTAGTTGCCCTTCTCTGCACCTGCTCCAGCACCTCCACATCTCTCTTGTATTCAGGTGCCCAAAACTGGACACAACACTCAATATGTGGCCTCACCTGTGCCGAATACAGGGGGACGATAACCTCCCTACTCGTGCTGGCCACACTATTTCTAATACAGGTCAGGATGCCACTGGCCTTCTTGGCCACCTGGGCACACTGCTGGCTTATATTCATCTTCCTGTCAATTAGAACCCCCAGGTCCCTCTCTGCCAGATGGCTCTCTAGCCACACCTCCTCAGGCCTGTAGCGTTGCATGGGGTTGTTGTGGCCCAAGTGCAGGACCTGGCACTTGGCCTTATTAGTCAGCAATTTTGGGGCATCCCTCTTTCCATACCCAAACCTTCAGGCAGAAAGATACATTTCATGAGCCATGAAATACTGTCCAGGCACTTCACAAAGCCTTTAAGATGGGACCTGTTTCAGCAGTTGTTTTGCTCATCTTCATGAATAAAGAACACTGATAAAGACAGGTATTTGGGGGAATATTCTGAATGAAAATGAAGCCACAGAAATACAGATTTGCTTACGTATCCTTCTCAGGATGGGGAGGATGCGAGAGCTTGAGGTTCAACAATGAGTCTGTTTCACACATCAGAGGTCTCTGACACAGGCTACAGAGCTGGAGAAATGTCTCCTGCAAGCACAGCTGGACTCCTAACTGCTGATAGTTGACTCTAAGTCCATCTTCCCCTTTCCTCTCTAAGGAAAATGCCATTATAACCTGCCCACCCTGTTGTATTAAGGGGGGAGGCAGTGGATTTGGCAGGGAGTACAGGTCCAAATCCTGAGCAATATCCAATTTCACACTATGAGTCCG